>VZTS01018142.1:77287-132855 GCA_013400795.1 Pluvianellus socialis | reverse complement strand
TCCTCATGAGACTTGTTCTCCAGACCCCTCACCAGCTTTCTATGTTGGCTTACATAAACTTCATGCTCCTATTTAAGTTGAATTAAGAACGCAAAAGATGACGTGTGCACCTTGCTGGTGCGAAATACGTAGGTTCTCATTTACCTGATAACGAGTTTTCTTCCCAGTCTTGAGCGGAACATTAAAAGTACCCGGGAATTCAACAGGGAATGGAAATGACATTGGACCGAAGTGAAAGGGCACTTTAAATGACAGAATAATTAAACCAAATTTTTTCATAGCTGAAAATGCAGCAACTTAACATCAAACTGATTGGAATTTGCAAGTTTTGTCCCATAGAAAATTATCATTTTTCAACACCTCCCCAAGTGGGATAAGAAGGTTAAATATCAAGTAATTATGGAATCAAATATTAATAATGAAATGCTAATTCTAGCGTGGAATCAGATGTTCTAAAAATCGCTAACGCAAGCGTCACCCCCTTGCACTCCGAGAGCCTGGATTAGGCTCCGGCTGCGACCTCCGGGTGTGTTTTTCCGAGCTCTGCGTATGTATCACCAAGGATCACTCTGGTAACGAAGTCACTTGGGCAAATCACGTGAGTGTCCTGGACAATTATAAATCTTGAAGCGTGAAGAGTTTAAAAAGAAAACACAAATGTTGTACAGCAAGCAAACTTGTAATTGTATGTTTTTTCACTCCAGCTCAAGATATGCATAATTACCTTTAAACATTTCTAAATTTAAAGTGAGGAGCATTGTTGAATACAGACTAGCAAGCATAAATCGCTCTCCTAAAAAAAAATAAATTCTACCATTATAATGAATTGTGCCTAATTACAACAAGAACATTATAGATATTATGTTTGGAAAATAATTAGAACTATTCAGGCAGGTTTACCTTGCTACAAAATTGAGGTTATAAAATACTCCTAATATTCCTAATATTTTGAGGTCTCGGGGAAACTAAAACATAGGATTGTGTTTAATACAATAACACAAATTGCTGTTTATAAGAAGGCAAGTGTATGTGTAAACCTACATTAATTCTCATTGAACCGCTTGTTTAGCGACTGAATATTTATGCATTGAAGTTATGCGGTCCAAAATGTTAAAGGTTTTTAAATCTGTGAGGGTTTTAAACACCCTTGCTGCTTAATACAGTTGTCAATCTCTACCAGGGTCTGTAGATGGCAATTAAAAAAAATATCAATCTAATAACTACTGTACTGAAGTCAATAATATTTAAGTGGGATTTGGGTTTAAAATGCCAGGTAGGATTTTGAGGGGGTTTGAAGAGAACAGGAGGAAAGAAAGTTATGCAATGACAGCTGATAAAACAATATAAAGCTTGAGACAAGTCAACTTCCTCAAGCTCGGAGTCTGAGTTCAGGTCTGATAAGCATTCAGAAGGCCAGGGGCTTATCGGGGCTTATCAGAAATAGCTAGATCCTCTGGGTCTGCAGAAGCCAGCTGTAAATCTGGCAAGAGATCTCAGGTCCTGGTTGGAAACACTTCACAGACAGATTATTTCCTTGCATTTTAGTATTTTAATTATCACCCTGATTGGGGCTCGGTAGGCATATGAAAGTGGAAAGAAAAATGAGCAGCTCGTTTTTAGAATTTCCATGAAGATCCCTCACTCAAAGTTCAAATTTTCTTAAAAAAAAAAACCCCACCCCACCTTCAATTTTGGAATGGGATCTGAGATGAAATGCGGCGGGTTGTTTCCTTGTTTGTTTTTTGTAAGTCTATTTATTATCCAGAGCTAGCCAAACTAATGCACCACAAAAAATAGTATTAATTTTAGAACTCACCTAGCATTGTTCTGGGAGCTGCTGAAAACGCCATCAATAATAGAAAATATATCTAGCGTGAAGGCAGCTTGTCAACAAGATGACTGAGTCCTGCGCTCTTAAATTGGTTGGTTTAGCTCACATAAGATCTTATTGACGTGGATATATCTGAAACAATTCCCTCAGACATAGTCATGAGGTTGGGTAAGATCTAAAGCCAAGATAAACTACTGAGCCACATGTTTCCAAAGGTCAATATTATTCATTTCCCTCAAAGGAGGCGATGGTGATGAGCAGGAACCTGCTGAAAACGCGCGTCCTGGACATATCGCACAAGCTATCCGAGAAGATAGCTTTTTCTTTAGCACATCCAATGTTTTGGTCAGAATTTTTAGCTGCTACTTGTTAATGCTCCGGTTTGTTATTGGAAGGAATTTCTCAAGGATGAGGACAAATGGGGTTTCTACATCAGCCCACCTACTTTTTAAGCAGATTGCCTTTGAAAGCTCTCAGAAGTTCTGCTCAGAGCCACTGGTTTGACGCCCCCTGCTCCACTGGAGCCTGCCTTGGAGAGCAGGACCTGACCTGCCTTGGAGAGCGGGACCTGACCTGCCTTGGAGAGCGGGACCTGACCTGCCTTGGAGAGCGGGACCTGACCTCTTGCTACCTGCCAGCGCCGCCGGCTGCAAGACTTCCCTGTCGAGAGAGACGTGCCAACGTTGCTGGAAGATGGAAACCCTCACTTCTGCTATCGCTTGTTTTGAAGGTCTTCCATCAGACACTACTGCCATTTTCTTCCTTCTAAACGCTCTTCGCCAGGCGTAGCTTCACGGTGAAGGACAGTGCATAGCTTTTGTATATATCTTGCCTTTTCATCTACCGCCTTCCCCCCCGCCCCGGAGAAGAAAGTACAAACGTTGTGGGTTCAGGTTCACAGCGAGATTTCATTCAGCCGCTGCTTCAATATTCACTGAAGCCAACAAAAAGTTCCCATTGACCTCGGCACACTTGGATTTTTTTTTATTCTGCAACGTAACAGAGTTTTACAGAGCATGTTAGAACGTTATTAGTCTTTTTAAAGACGCAGAAAAGACCGAGGTGTTACCAGTAATTTGTGAGTCTGGCATATTTTGTCATCTCGTACGCAGTCTGTTAACTTCAACTAAAAGCACGGCTGCAAAACGTTGTCTCATCCGCCACCAACGTTCATTGGCTTCATGAAAAATCCTTCAGGTGTCCGAGCAAGTGAAATACTGACTGGATGAACCCCTGGAATTACAGCACCTACCCCAAGATGCCGTCAGCGGGTGTCAGGGGGAAGGGGCTGCTCTACCCATAACATTCCTAATAAAAAAGTAATTTTCTTACCGCCAGGTACCACCAACCGCTCTTGAGATTATAGAGAATGAGAAGCAAAACGACAAGAATTTTTCAACACAAGGGGATACTTTCAGGAACCAGCACGTTCTGGTAGTTGGTCCCCCACTGACCAAGCCCAAACTACACAATACACACGGGATTTCAGACCAATTACTACATTCAGAAAGTTCTGACGCCGTCACTTTTGAACACATTAGGAACCACTGAGCTGTCTCCGCATTCATATAAAGGTGCTTAAATGTTCCCTCTTTCAGCATGTTTCTGCCAACGAACCTTAGCTAGGACTCTGAGGTCATTCTGGCAGGCGAAGATAATTCACATAAAATTATCATTACTCATTTGAAGGAAGACAAATGACTGTACAGAACTGTGCTTTTCATAGGAGTCCAAAAGGCACACAATATGAGATGAAATGTCCAACTCTGAGTTACTTACGTCTAATTCCATTCAATTTTCAAGACACAAAGGATATATTAAGCTAAAAAATCAAAACCAGCATATTTTATGGACAGGAGCTGTGAAGATTTGCAAACAGCATATTGGTATCAGCTGTAAATTTTTTTATTTTTATTTTTAATTTTATTTTATTAGAAGAAAGTTCTCACAGTGATGTTAGAGTGACCTTAGACATTTGCTTTCCCAGTCATGGCCAGGTGGTGTTTCCCCTGTGTGAGCCAATAGCGGGGGAAGTATTTTAAAATATATATATGTATACACACACATATATACATATATATGCATATATATTTATGCATATATACACACATGCATATATAATTATACTTATGAATATATACATAAAAATAAATGTTACAGATATATATATAAACCATTTCACTTGCAAGCCCTGAGACCCAGAAGTTGTGTGGAACAGAAGCTAGACAGCGCGTGCGAGTAGGCACAATAGCGACTCCCTTGTAGCACTCCAGGAAAGGCTGCCCTGCAGACACTCGTCTGGATGAGTGGGAGGTAAATCTGCTTCTACGTTAACTTAATCTTTGGCCTTTCTCAAACAGACACCGTGATTGCTTCACTGGGCTGCATTTTTTTACATTTAATATCTTGGCAGGAAGAATATTCTTCCAGAAGGACCAAGCCTCAACCACCAAATAGATTTCACACCGGACTGGACCACTGATTAGATGGAAACTCCGGTCCCAGGGGCACAAGTTTAGTGCTTTATTCATTCTTCCCTATCTATTATTTATCAGGAAGGAGAGACTGGAGAAGGGACGGAGAGAAAGCAAGATCTTGCAGTTTAATGCAAAGTCTTAATCTTTCAGATATGGGAGTGGAAAATAAGCGGCAATGAGTGATGGAAATGTGTTCAGTCATTTCATTACAGCCCTCGCTGGACAGCAGCGCGACACGAGACCGCTGCTCCCTCCGAGGATCACTTAACCGGAGGAACATGAAAAATGAATTAGCCCCTTCTCGGCGGAGCGTGGGTTACAAGGACACAACCCGGACCCACTGAAAATACAGCACTGGCAAACCTGAACTTCAAAAGACTCGTCGGACAGAAAATTAAGCTTGTTATTACCTTGTCTTAACAAAGATCTTGTGCAAGAATATGCAAAACCGGTTTAGTTTAAAAGCTTCCTCGACTGGGAGGATGAGCAGGTCAGAAGGGAGGCGACAGCCAGGACGAAGCACAACGTTGGAGCGTGCTGAAGGGCCGGAGAAGGGTACTACCCCTCTACAGAACTGGTGACACCTTGCTATTAGTATTCAAAGTGGCATTAAAGGACTAAGAGTCCAATAAAAAAACCCAGGGTCCCATTACCTGCATCTCTTCCTCCCGCTCTGCCGTAGAAACAGATTGAATGTTATACTAACTGGAAGCGTGAAATTATTTCACTAGCTGGAGTGAAACTTTCGGCAACCGTTCCCCTGATAACTAATCAATTGAACTCCCACGATGGCCCACAAAGTACCCTTCAGATATCCGGGATGTCCATGCTCTTTATGAACATCCTGAATTATACATGGAAGCAAATGGGAAGACATCACAGGTCTCCAGCTGGTGTAGTATATTCACATCAAACTAATAGGACCAAACATATTGGCAGCCTTATTTTGCATCGAGTGAACTTCAGGTGGATTTCCATGTAGAGCACAGGAAGGTAATTGGACTTGTCCCAGCTAAACCATAGATCCATATGCAGAGGCAAAGATTTAATGGAGGAACTTGTAATTACCTAGCTGCATGCAAATTATAGTACATTTCCCCCCAGGCTACTGTTGCTGGCTATCTAATCTCAGCCACAGGGCGGATCCATAAATTCTGCAGTTCCCCAGTCTCTCGCTGAGAGAGGCATCTAACCTTTTTTCCACTCCCTTAGCATACGTTCTCTTCAAGTAAATCTAGCCCAGCACCCAGACTTTTAGAGTTATCACAAACTGTAACATGCAAACAGCTCTGGATCTGAAATTAGTTCCTACTCCTACCCAACACCTCACCAGCTCCATCCCTCCATCCCCGAAAGAGTTCATTACCCTCCCCATCTGGCTCTGGAAACAGAAAACGAACCAATTCATCTCAAAAAACCCCAAAAAACCAACCAACCAAACAAACAAAAAACACAAAACCAAAAAATGCTTTTCAGCCAAGTTCTCAGCATCATAAGGAATCCTGGAAACCAAAGTCCTTCTGGATGGGGATGACAGGAATACGAATTTGTTACCCAGAGACAGCCCTGCATCCACATTGCCTTGCTGTGCAGATCCTGCATCTGCGTGTTCCTATAATCCCACTGAGGTCAACGGGAGTAACAGAAGAACAGATACCATGTTATAATACACGGTAATCTCTCTATTTAATTTGTTGAGACAATTCATGTACCCTATTCTGTATCTATTCTTACTTTGCACGCACAGTTACTCCGCATCTCACACCTTCCACAAGTCCCTAGGAGAGTTTGCCGCTTCATATTAATATTAATAGTTGTCCCTGCCTCCCAGGACTTGGCTTTCAGGCTTTAAGACTCTGTCTTTGGAGTAACGTCTTCTTCACGTGGAAAAGCCTTGTTCTTCAGCTGCATGAACATGTCTACTATATTTCACTTCTTCTCAAGTGATTTAATGAAAAGCAGCCTAACTTTATACAGGATAACCAGCGGCCACTTCTGTCCCACACCTCTCAGGTGAAGCATCACGGCCGAACACCCCACTATGGGAAACCCCCCCTGCTTCTCTGCAAGAAAACCTCGTCCCTCAAACCCCTCATCCTTCATCTTCACCTTTTCTGGATCTGGTGGCAGCCATTTAGATCATCACCTAAAGGCTAATCAGGCCTCGGGCCAATATTTCCAGCCCGATGGAGCGTATAATCCCTCTTCCTCTTCGTAGCCGGGGAGGAGAACTGAAGCCTGAATCACCACAGCATCTGGAAAAGGCAAAGGCGCTTGGGACAGACAAGGTTTTCCCCGCGTTTGGTAGAAGAGTTACTTGTTATTTTCTTCAGAACAGCTCCAGAAGATGTCCTCTTTGAGCCCGGTGACACAAAGTCAACTAACCGGAGCGGTTTAGCACATAAATATGTGCCTATGAAAGAATACAGTAACTGTCACATATCTGGTCCCCTGGCTTTCAAAAAAATTAAATCACCGTTGTTATTACGAATCGCAGCGTTGTATTTACGATGGGATATTGATCTCAATTTTCTCCCCTTCACGTTGAAATAATGCAATTGCTTACTTCACTATGGGAAATAAGGGGACTTTAAATCCTTTTGAAGAATAGCTGTGAAATCTTCAGTTTTACATAGTATTAATCAGGCCTGAAGTCGAGTGACAGAAAACCAATAGTGGTGTTTTAAAAGTGAGGTGGGAAAAACTGAGAGTCTTACCAGCTCCTCTGCTGCTCCGTTAGCGAGCCCTTTGTCCCCAGCCCGGGGGCAGGAGCAGGGTACCTGGCCCAAAAGCCACTGGGCACGCACACACACCTTTTCCCATGGGATCCACCTGCCGGGGATCCGTGCGGGAGGACAAACGCTGCCCACAGCATCACCGGCAACGAAGACCCATTTTTCTGCTCACAGTCTCACAGGAAATAACACGGAGGGACGACCAGTGCTCCCATCTCCGAGCCCACACCAAAGCAGCAGAAGGGAGCCCGGCTCAGGAGAAGCGGAAGCCTCACCTGGAAGGAAGGCAGGGTGAAGACATCCTTCACCGAGCCACGGATCCGTGTGGCCCCAAAGACATTAGTCCTATAATTACGGCGGGGGCTGTCCCTTGCACGCCTCGTCATGCTCCGTATCTGCCCAGCTTCTCCGAGCGCAACCGGCACGGCAAACCTCTAAAGACGCGGCGTTATGTTCTTATCACCCAGCCCAGCGAGGCTTTGTTTCAGAAGATAGTAAATGCACCAAATGTGTAACTGCCATTAGCATTTTCACATCGCATTAGCAAACAGTGCTTGCAAGGAGCAGAAAAGTACACAGAATTCATTTAAGGCTTCTGGGTTTGGAATACCGGGAAGCGGAGATAAGAATAGATCCTGCAAGGAAGGGAGCAAAACTTGCTACCGGAGACCTGCACAAATCTCAAACAGGGGGAGCAGGAGGGCTGAGTTTTTGAGAGACATTTGGCTATATTAAAGATCACGAGGAGCCTTTGAATTTTCAAACCAGCAACACAACTCCAAGGAATTTTTTCTTACGATATGTAGCAGCTGCAGCAGAGGTTTTTCGTGCCCTTTAACTAGTTTTCAGGAGGAAAGAATGAGCATATGTGCTCTGACAGTGTGGTAAGAGAGCCGCAGCACCATCAACAGCTGACACTGCAGAACAGTTTTCATCATTTATTTAAACTGGTCTGAAAATCTTTTGAAAGCATATTCCGTTCTCATAGATCCAGCTGTGAAGATACTTAGAGTATTCAGTATACATGTTTCTTTGGTCAGCTTCTTCCCACACATCCTTGGAGCCATTCCTGCTTCTTTTCAGCGTTCACAGCCTTGAGATTTTTGCAGATTGTTATCACATCTATTAAGCTATACAAGGCAGAACTGCAGGCGAGGAAAACACTGAGCTGACCTTAGAGGGGCCACGTACGGCCTCTTGAATGACACCAGAACCGCACGGAGTCAGGAGAGGCAAAAAGTTAAAGGGAAAGGAGTGCAGGGAAAAAGCAGTTTAGATAACTATGAACTGTTTACTGAGGAGAGGCTTGTAAGCTAGAGTCATTAATTTCACAGGTCTGGGGAGAGAGCAGGGAGAATGAGCGATCGAGTCAAGAAGCCAGTACCGGAGTTTATGAATAAGGCATTCATTTGGATTCAAGCACAGCAGCTAAACAACATGCCCATTGGATAATTCTGTCTTATAGCCTTACCTGCTAACCCATGCTATATTTACAACAAAATATGGTAATACAACAAAGAACCAAAATGCCGTGGAACAGAAATTTCCTGATTGCTCTCATGAGAGCTTTCGAGACTAAAGGTTTGCGATCGCAGGTTCAATCCTGTGAGCCCAAAAGGGAGAGATCCTCTGAGCACAGCTTCTTCTCTGAAGCATAAAATGATAACCAATAGGGCTGGAAGGCAACTCAGTAGGTCAGCCAGTCCCTCCTCCTGCCCAAGGCAGGACCAACCATACCTACAGAATTCCCTCTGAAAACCATTGGTGACGGAGGTTCCCCAAGCCCAAGGTCATCTATTCCAGTACTCCACCCTCTTTGCCGTTTGGGTGCCTTTCCTAGCATCCAATCTAGTTCTTTCATGCTGCGATCCATAAATGTCTATTGCTTCTTTTCCTAATCAAGCACAGAGCCAGGTTCCTCCTTTCCTCATTGCAAGCACCTTTAATGAGCGTGACGGCTGAGAACATCCACTGCACAATCCAGAGGGAGATCCTGTGCCACTATACTGATGCCACCTGCTGATGTGCCGAGAGAACATGTGTTGGGGGACAGGCAGAAAGATACCTGTTTCAGCAAAAAACTGTGCCGCTATTGAATTTTGTATTTTTCCAGGCGGGGGGAGGTGGCAGGAAATTCCACAACCGAACAGACTAAGCACTCATCAATTCCCAGACCTCCCAAAACACCAAGAATAAAACCTGACAGAAAGAACTTAACCAAGCATTAAGACAGAATACATAAATAGAGATACCGGTTGTTCCTTTTGTGGACTTTTCTTGTGCTGAGAAAATAGGAAAGTGATTTTTGAAATACAAAGTAAGGGGCAGGATTGTGCTTCGGGGAGAAGGGTGGGGGTTTTTTGCGCATACATAGATATTAGGGACATTTTCTTCAGGATTTGCATACCCTGTGTGAACTACAAGTCTCAATATATCAAGTCTGCAGTCTCCAGGCATGTAGCTGTCTTGTAATTCCTACGCCAGGCAGTCTGCTAAGAAACCAGACAGCGATTTTAATAAGTAGGTACCAAGCCCCTCAGTAGTCTGTTTGTTCCTTCTTACCTTCAGCAGCCTGGGTATACGACGTGGATGTGGGTCAGCCTTCAGCAGGATTTTAATTTCATTGTGTACAGCCCTTTCATACAATTTGCTGCATTTCTGCCCTCTATTTAATAACCCATGTAATTAAGAAATGTACAGAAAGAGGAGTCTCTTGGGTTTAGAATTAGCAAGAGCTGACTGCTTTGTTCATCTGAAATCAAGCTAAAAGCAACTGTTAGGGGAGACCTTCATATAGAAACACTCAGAGCAGCAGAGAGTATAATTCTTTAAAAACAAAACCTTAAGAGCTCTGGGAAAAAAAAAAACCCAAACACATCATGACTAAAATAACAGTCAAATTCAAATTCAGTATTGTGGCACTACGAGTAGTTAGTGAACATCAGCACGGTAACTCCCTTGGCACATTAATTCCTTATTGCAGAATCAAATATCTTTCCAAAGAGAACACAGACACTCAAGTGTACAATATTCATTCTAACATCATAATGTTAGAATCCAATCAATATTTTAGTAAATAAGCCTAATCTTTGAACATTGCAGAAACCCTGCAGGGCCAGGAGTTTTTCTCTAGGAAGGAAAGGGCACTCGAATAGCACATTTTTGAAATCTTCTGTATTTTTTAAAACACTGTTCATTATAACACTGCCGTTAGTTTGACTTTTCTGCCTTACACCAAGCTGCATTTTTAACTCATGTTTCCATACATGAAAGACAGAATAGTCTTACATTATAAGGTTGATTCCCACTTCCTGCAGTCAAGCAGATGATGGCCCCGTTTTCATACCAGTCTTGGTTTAAATTGAATAGACAGAGCTTCAGCCAAACCTTACCCATGAGTTTCATTCCCAGTGTAAGCCATACGGAGTCTTCAGGCTCCGAACAAAGACAACGAAATTTCAAAAATCAGCTCCTTAAAATATCTACATCCTTCTGCGTCTAAACGTGCTGATAATTTCCAGCCACATCTCAACCTGGAAAGGTTGGAATTACCAAGCCCATCAGGCAGGGTAGGGTTAAGCCACTTTCTGGAGTGAGGAAAGAGGCCCAGCTGTGCAGAGATGACTTGTTCCTCTGTTGGATAATTAAAGTCAGAGTAAGAGGTGGGATGATCCTCAGCATTTTCCCCTTCCATTTCTCTCCCATCCCTCTGAAAAAGCTTCCAATTACGTACTGAAAAAATTTGGTGATGACAGCTATGAACTTTTGGACTGTTTCCTGCGTTCTCTTGCTGTCCCTTTAGCCCTGTTTTCTCCACCAATAAATGCATATTATCCTGCCCCCCATAACTTTTTTGCTATTTTCACTCTTACCTTCAAATCTTCATCTCTTTTCTCCTGCCTGCTAAAAAGTATTACAGTCATGCTCCCTTCTGATCAACAGCCTACATACAGTTCATTTTTCTCCCCAAAATTCTTCAGGTTTGGGGTTTTTTGACTGAAAAAGGTTCTCCCCAGTTCGCGCCACTCCATGCACACGCAGGTATTTCACAACCTCACTGCTCCCGACCACAGGAGATCCTGAACCTTCCACAACGCCGTCCTGCCCCTCTGCCCCTCCACATTCCAGCCCACCTGAACCCCACTCTGCCCCAGCTTTTGCGTCCCCCTACTGCCGGTGTCCGGCCTCCTACAAAACAGCACAGGTGGAATATGGGGGAAAAAGGAACAGCCCTACTCTTATGGGGAGTCTTATAGGCTTATGAGGAGCAGCTGAGGGACCTGGGGTTGTCCCATCTGGAGAAGAGGAGGCTGAGGCGAGACCTTCTCACTCTCTACAGCGCCCTGAGAGGAGGATGTAGCCAGGGGGGGTTGGTCTCTTCTCCCAAGGAACAAGATAGGACAAGAGAAAATGGCCTCAAGTTGCACCAGGGGAGGTTTAGATTGGATATTAGGAAACATTTCTTCACCTAAAGGGTTGTGGAGCACTGGAACAGGCTGCCCAGGGCAGTGGTGGAGTCACCACCCCTGGAGGTGTTTCCCAGCCGGGCAGACGTGGTGCTGAGCGACACGGGTCAGTGGTGGGTTGGGCAGCGTTGGGGTGATGGTTGGACTCGATGATCCTAAAGGTCTCTTCCAACCTAAGCGATTTTATGATTCTACTCCGCAGCTCTTGTGCTGCCATGAAATGCAGGACCCATTCTTGCCAAGGGTGCTACTTTTCCTCTTCCAAACCATGGATCAGGACAGAGGTAGAAAGGAGGACTGGACTGGGCGCGCAGGGATTTGCCTGCGCTGGTCCGCGAAAGCCTGCGTGTGCCAAGGGCGCAGCTCTGAGGCAGAGGGTCACGCGAGGCAGAGGATGCTGCACGCTCAGGAACCACGACCTGGAGATGCACCAGTTGGAAGAGGAAAGACACAGGCATGTACGAGAAAGCAGAGACACACAGCCGTGAACGCAAGCTCCTGCCACCAGAAGGTGGTGGGTGGTTCCCAAAGGAGGAGCGTGGTACTACGCAGGAGGGAGGAACCGAGCAAATTGGGCAGGGTCAGCTAGTCCCTGGGGCCAGAGGGGAGCAAGAAGGCAAAACAGCACAAAATGAGCTGCTGGAGGTGCTAAGGAGAGTCAGGGGAGAGTTGGACTTGTGCCACAGACATAGGAAACATTTGGGGAGAATAAAAGGCTCATCCCTCGCTTTTGCCGTGAATTGCATTCACAATTCTATTCCACGGTCTCGGGAATTTCAGCTTTTGGGGTGCACGTGTCCCTTACACTTTGCTCCATATCTGTACCACCGAGACACAGGCTCTTATTTTCAAATGCCATCTCCGGGACCTGGGGTTTTAAGGAACACACCTTACAACGCAAGCAATAGAAGTTACCTAAAAGAATATTAAAATCGCGAGAGCTGGCTGTAGGCCAGTACCCACGTGTTGACAGCAGCGACGCAGGAACCGCTCCGGGGATTTGGCACCACGCAGTCTTTGTTACCGCTGCCACGGAGTAGTTGCCTTTGGATTCTTTGGATTTAAAGGCCACTTTTGTTACTGTATTAAATACGGGTTTTATGACCCAGAAGAGATAGAACTGACTGGCCGTACAAGTTCTTGACCTGAACCACGTCCTTCCCATGGAACTGTTTTGTCAGCTACGAACTGTTTTTTGATGGTTGACGCAGCAGCCCTCGACAAGAGTGACCACAATAGTCTTCAACACACCTGAAACTACTGTAGCTTGCCCTGAATGTCCTCTGCTTCCCGGATCCATTTGATGAACGTTTACATCAGGGAAGCTTGGGACATTCCAGCTGCCTCCCAGCGAGGCGCCTGGTCTTAACAGTTTTACCACCGGACATCCCCAAACATTGATATTTCTTGCTGCGTCGGATCAGTCCGAGCGATGCTTTGCCTCCGAGCATGATCTGTGTGTTAAGCTAAATAGAGGTTTTCTCTATTTTAGCAAGTTTGTGCAGGTTTCAGCAGTTTCTCCACTGGAGTTGGCAAGGAATCCCACCGTGTTTGTAAAGTTTCGGTTTTGCTATGAAATGAAAATCGACATTTCAGCACAACACTAAATTCCAACAATTAGGCTTAAATTGAAATTCTACTGTATTCCCTAGAACTAAGGTTTTCAAAACATAAAGGAAAGGAATATTATGCTAAATACCACTTCTGTCCTCTCTCATGCAATAATCAGTTTGCAATCATGCCATTCATTCTAATGGCTTTGCATACATTTCTTGTTAGAACTGTCACATAAAAGGCTTACATTGGAAACCACGCAAGTTGGCTATTTCTCTCTAATTCCAAAGTACTCAGAAACACTGGGATTAACTGAAATGCATTTTCAGGACTTGATGACACAGTTAATTTCATTACAATTGACCGGAGAATGAAATAACACGCACGATAAATATAACACGCACACAAAGAACTCGCTGTTGAGGCTGCAACACCAAATGCCTAAAAGTTAGGAAATGCCATGAAGATTATCATGTAACTTGAACACCTGTCCGTTGTGTCCATACAGGCACATAAAGATATAAGTCACAATTATGGGATTGCACAATGTTTTGCCTACAAGACCCCTGCCGCACTGCCACGGTGCAATAGGCAGCGCTTACTTAACAAACAGCTATTCGCTATTTTGTTTTCTCATCACTGCTCAATTCATGACCTAAATCTTATTTATTGCCCCCTGTTTAAACCTTGCTCTGCAGACGGTTACTCCTGAGCCTCCCACTCCACCTGTCAGTACAGTATTTAGCACCCGCCACGGAAACTTCCAGCCTGGGCAGCTAAAATTTGGGGAAAAAAAAATCTTAAGCAACTAAACCCAATTATTAACGCAAAGCATCACTTGACTTGACCAGCAGACAGTGCTACTGAGGCAAGTTCTAAAATCTTAAATCACACGCATGCACTTTTCCACACTCAGGGACCTCAATACCTCAAGGAATATATAGGCTTTCAAGACAACCAGTTTCTACTACAGCTCTGCACTGGTTCAACACTATGCAGATTAGGACAAACGAAATTCCACACGAAGCTGTGACCACGCTATCCCGTTTCAAAGAAAACCAGAAACTGCCACACCAGTATCCGTGCAATACTAGATATGGCAGGAATACTGCTGTACCAGTATTCCGCACGGTGGAATGCGACGGACGGAGAGGAACAAAAGGAGGCGGGGAGAGGGGACACGGGGTGCCTGCGCACGCTGCGAACCGCACAGCCCCTTCCTGCCGAGGAGCTCCGCGTGCCTGCGCCGGGAGGGCTCAGCATCCCAGGAATGTCCTTTGGCCTTCCTTATTTTCGCAGGCAGAGAACTAAAACGTTCCGTGCAAACGGAACAAGGCAGCCGAGAGGACGGCAGCTGCCAGAGCACTCGTGCCCCTAAACACGCGACAGCAAACCGCAGCCGCCCCCTCCCCTCCCAGTCAAAAACCAAACCCCACCAGTAGCAGCCCACGGAACGCGGCAGTACCCAAACTGCAGCACTGGTAGTAACATTTCACACCGGCGAGCTGTTCTAGCCATGCCAAAGAAAGAAAATAAATAAATGGAGAAGTCAAATTCAACTCTCCCTCAGTACAAAGTTTCCTTGGCGAGAAAACGGTTAGTTTTTTACGAGACAGGTTGGAGCACTTCTGCTTTTTTCCAAGTTATATTCCACATCTCTGCAGATCCTTTATTCAGCCACGGAATATTTCCCGAGTCCTAGAGAGCTTTAGAACTTGACATGTCAAAATACTCACTGTGTTTGGGCTTCTAGAGGCTCAGGATGATCCTACAGCTGAGACGGTGCACGACAACACTACTAAAGCTTTTACAATCATTTTCCAGTGCAGAATCTGCTGCAGGAAACCAAGGATAAGTAACGGGATGTCTATTCCATGTGAGCATGTATGTGTGGGAATCCAGCCGCTCACGCACGTCTTTTAAAAACAGCAGCAAAAATCATACTGCAAACTATTTTAACTGCAATGACCACCAACAGGAAAACTGCTGAATAGAGGCACACAAAAGAAACGACAAGTTTTGAGGCACAAGAAAGGCTTTTGAAAATAGAGATCGTTTGTATATTAATCAAACATAACATCCTTCTACGTACTCGAGCATAAAATGTAAAAAGCTCCAAAAAATGTCTCTAAAAAGCTTTGGAGCCTCCTATGGCTAGACATAGTTCAAGAGGAATAATTTGATCTATTTTTTGGAAAAGGACATTAGCCCGTCTTGGAAACAGTATTTGTAGAAGAATGTGTGGAATTGCATAGGGGAAGCTAATTCACACGATAGCAGGGATAGCATACCAAAAAGGTATTTTTTACAATAAAACTGGTCAGAAAGAGCACGGGTTAACGGTTTCCTACGCTGCAAAGCGGACACATTAAAACCTAGTTTCCCAACCAGCAACCACGACGGATGGAAAGGCTCCCCCGACGACAGCAGCTCCGGATTAGCTCTGCAGCTCCTCACCGCTTTCCAAGGGCCGGGAACGGGCTGCCGCGGGTGACTCCGGATTCAGGCATCCGTATCTCTGGCCGGCGAGAGGCCAGCGGAAGCTTGTCCCGGCTGCGTGCCGACAGGCGGCAGCCCCGCTCGGCTCCTCCTCTCTGGAACCTGCTTGGAAAGCACAAGGCTATCGTATTTATTTTGTTCTTGCCGTGCGCCCTGGGGCAAAAGGTGACACCATCTGCTTCTATTTAGGTTCCACATTTATTCCGAGGTTCTGGCTCCCTTCCGATCACGATTCACACAGTCGTTATCCGACATCTTTCCTCCTGCGCCGTCGCTTTCGCGGGGACGGGAAGAGCCTTGTTTTCCTTTGAAAGTCAACGCTACTGACTGACAATCCGGAGCAGCTTTCAAGATGTACTTCATACCGGCTAAATATAAATAAATTTAACAACATCAAATGATGTTGTTGGAAATACGTCCTCTCTTTCATGTTAATGCATTCAATTAATTTAGCATCTGCGCTATAAATACCGCTTCCTCTTCCCACATCATCCTAACAAAACATCAGTATTTCCATAGGATGATGAATACTCCTGTAGGGAACTTTGTACCAAAGGAATTTTCTCCATTATAGAATCACGTAAAACAAAGGGCGCTTTATTGCTGCAAAGGGCCGGCTACAGAATAGATCTCGGGAATTCCATCCCCCTGAGCAGCGGATCTAAAAAGACGCCATTGTGCCAACCTGGAACCTCTAGTCTTCAGCACCGTGAAGTTTTTGTGCGCCTTTGGAAGGTGTACATCCCTCCACCCCTCCAAATTCACCTCACGGTCACTGGGACCAGTGGCACACAGAGAAGTCGTAGATGCCGCGTCTGTTTGCTTTGCGCTCCGATCGAGTCCTCCTGAAAGGAGGTTGTAGCCAGGTGGGATCAGTCTCTTCTCCCAAGGAACACGCGACAGGACAAGAGGAAATGGCCTCAAGTTGTGCCAGGGGAGGTTTAGGTTGGATATTAGGAAAAACTTCTTTACGGAAAGGGTTCTCAAGCATTGGAACAGGCTGCCCAGGGAGGTGGTGGAATCGCCGTCCCTGGAGGTATGTAAAAGCCGGGCGGACGTGGTGCTGAGGGACATGGGTTAGGGGTGGGTTTGGCAGTGGAGGTTTATGGTTGGACTCGATGATCTTGAAGGTCTCTTCCAACCCAAGTGATTCTATGAGTCTGTGATTCTATGATTAAAAGGGCTACGGAGTGGGGATGTGGGAAGAGTGCTCACGGAACAAAGCAGCAAAGAAAGGAAAACACTTCCAGAGGGAAAATTAAAAGAAAAATGCCATTGTAATGGACAAATTAGAAATAATTAGGCAGACAAAAAACCGAGAAAGCAAAGGTCTGTTTCTACAATAAAGTTGTGACAATATAAACCAGACGGGCCAGCTGCGGCGTACGAAGGCGGCAGCGGATTTCCCACGTCAAGATTCACCCATGGGCAAAAGGCACTTGGCTGGGACCAGCCTGCCTTTGCCCGAGCCCTTCTCCTGGCAAAGCACGCTCGCCTTCCTCATCGCCCGCATCCTCCTCTCCTCCTCTTGTCAGCTGCCTCTTCAAAAGACGCTGCTATTTCATTTTCACAGCAGTCTGGAAATATTTCATTGTACTACAGCAGGGTTCTCTAGGAACAAGGGATACGTGTGCCTTCCTCTTTTTTCTTTATTCTTTTTTTCCCCTTCTCATTGAGGAAGGCCCCGAAGCCATGTTCTCATTAAACCTTTATGGCTTTTTAAAATAGGAAGCTATTGTCCCATATACCTCCTTAATTATGCACCAATCAAAAAGTTTAAAAGAACAGCTCTGCCAGTGACAACTGGGAGGCGAGCGAAAGGAAACGTAACTTATGAATCACTATTTAAGCTTTTCCCCTGTAACACAGTTAAACGACATAAGCATGAGGACGGCTTAGCGCAGGAAAGGGACTAAGGGCTCCTGCAGAAAAAAAGCTCTAGCTAAGAATCTATTTTTTGCCAAATTTATATTCTTATTTAGAGGACATACATGCTATTATTTATTGCCTTGATTAGGCTTCATGACACTCAAAGCAACCAGATATTCAAACCAGACTTCGGAAAAACTCCCGATTTCGAGTGACCACTTTGAGACACCTGGAGCTCAAGCATTAGAAGCGAGTAATTTTAGAAATAAAGCAGCTAAGTAATACTTAACTAGCCAAATTATGACATGTTATGTAATATTTAACACGCTAAACTACAACATGTGCTACATACGTGAACTGCTTTGACTTCAGTGACAGCTAGACAACGCAAAAAAAACCGAGAAGAAATTTCTAAAATACCACCAATATTATGATGAGGAAAAAATTCCATGTCCGATTTGCGTTGATTCACGTATAAGATTTAGAAGCAACATTACTGCTCCTCACAGGCTTTCCTAAAGAAGCTTTTAGGCAAAGTGTAGAAATCTCTGAAAGATGAGTTTTCTACCTCCTTCCACCACAGAAGAAGTGCTGCTAACGGTCTCTTGGTGTCAGTTTTGGTATCATGAGCCAACGCTCTGGGAGAAGCTGATGCTCCGAGGTCTTAAGCTGCCTGACAAAGATTAGGAAAAACCCACCTCCTCCAGTTTTAGACCTGACGTGGAACAAATATCAAGCGTTTAGGTTTAGGCTTCTTAACGTGAAGTGTGAATGAAGGTCTGTAATAAGGAAAATTTCCGTTTGTTCTCCCAGGAACTCCGAGGCTGCCCCAGAACACAAATGGTACCATATAAAGCAGGATTTTGAAGTGGCTCAAGGGCTACACACCAACCTGCAGCTGGGCTGCCCAGAACTCACCGCTGAGCTCTTTGAAATGCCACTTCTTGTCTTTGCAGCTGTATGCAAGATTTATGAAATTGCACCCTGGGGCACAAAGCAAAGATCCTCTGGGGATTAAATGCTTTTCTAAACCTAGATGATATTAGAAATAAATTAATATAATTATCCAAAGTTACTTTTTTCATAGAACCGTCTAGGTTGGAAGGAACCTTTAAGATCATCGAGTCCAACCATCACCCCAACACTGCCCAACCCACCCTGACCCATGTCCCTCAGCACCACGTCTGCCCGGCTGGGAAACACCTCCAGGGGTGGAGACTCCACCACTGCCCTGGGCAGCCTGTTCCAGTGTTTGATAACCCTTTCGGTGAAGAAATATTTCCTAATATCCAATCTAAACCTCCCCTGGTGCAACTTGAGGCTGTTTCCTCTTGTCCTATCGCTTGTTCCTTGGGAGAAGAGACCAACCCCCCTGGCTACACCCTTCTCTCAGGCAGCTTTAGGGAGCGAGAAGGTCTCTGCTCAGCCTCCTCTTCTCCAGGTGGGACAACCCCAGTTCCCTCAGCTGCTCCTCATTAAACCATTCGCATTTACAATCAAATTAGTATCACTTTTTGTGCATTTTTACCTCCTTAAACAGCGACCGGCGGCACCGTACGAAGGGTTACCATTGACTACAGCAGTGCTGAACGCAGACACTTGCGGTACGTTCCAGCATGAAGAGAAGCGGTGAAAATGTGTCCAGCAGCCCCGGATACGGAATCAGGCCCAGGGAGAAGAGGAACGGATCTTTGGTTTGGCTGCTTTTCCAGGCTCCGGCCCTCTCCATCCTCGGTCGTGCAACTCTTCCAGCAGTCGCAGCGACAGATGTTTTGCCTGGGTAATCCCTCATCCTTCTAATCCCAACCGAGGGTTAGAATTGATGGGCACCGGGTACACATAAATAAAGGACTAGGAAATACGTAAGTTCGGGCTTGAATAAACAGTGTTGAATAAACATATTAATAACAATACGGGCTTTAGAGTAAGATTAGCTGCTGACACAAATAACATTTATTCGCACTACAGGGAGCGATTCTAAAGAAATAAGATGAAAGTGCACAGACAAGTGTTGTTAAATCAAAAAGGCTTTATGCAAAGCAGCAAAAAAAGGAGGAAAAAAAAAGGTATGACAAGGAAAGTGATGATGTTTCCTCTTTTTTAACTGCATAACAAAAATTAAACAGCGGTAGTAGCTACAGGTGCAAAGTGGAAAATGAGGAGGATCGAATCAATGTTCTTTGCAACTGTTCAAACTTAACTTTTTCTAGTATGAGACCAGTGTAGAGAAGGTAACCGTTGGGTTATACACAATGGCATAGTTCATCAATAAATCAGGTACCATTTCCCTTGGTGGCACAGAATTACCTCTTTAGAAATGACACAACACAAACAGACTATCTACCTTCTATTTTCTCCATGTGCATCCATCACATTTACATCTGAACACATGCTTAAAATGCTCCTAATTTCTCATCTAATGTTCACCTAAACATGATTAACTCAAAGTCAAGGCCTCAGATACAGCTGGAAGCATCAGGCAGGTCTGATTTTTGTCAAGTTTGGCTCCTAAAAAATAAATTATCCAAAGGCGTCCCAGTATCTAAAATCTATTCCAGTGACTTGTAATTCATACGGGACACTCAAACGTGGTTTCAGCTGAGATTTCTGCTCATAGACTGCAAAGAAAAAAAATAAAAAGAGTAATTTATGGGTGGACTGGAACAAAGAGTTGGGAAATGGTTGGTGCAGCAGGAGTACAACATATGTGATGGATGCGGAGATGCCAACTGGGCGGAAGGGCCTGATGGAGCCGTATGTTCTGAGAACAACTTGGTTTTTCTGCTTGAAATGAGAGAGACAGATGGATTATTTTGACCGTGGGGATTAACCATTCTGCAGGTAAGTATTCAAAAACATCAAACCCCGAAAATTCACCTCACATTGCAACATGTGTACTGCTGCAAAAGGAGAAGACAAGCAGTTGGGTGTGCTCAGCTAAGGGAGGAAGGCCAGGAGGGTAGCAATGGGAAGTAGCTACAACGTTCTATATATTATTTTTTTTTGCACTTTCTGCTCCTAATTTTGCTTTAACCAAATACCTGCCACGTAATATAGTCTTCATACGCAACAGATAGAGAATTCCATGCGATGAAAAAGGCTTAGTGTAGGGTTCCAGTGTCGGACCTCTGGGCAACGCTCTTCACTGTTTTCATCACAGCACAGTCTGAGCCTGTGGGTGACACCTGACTGTTGATGCCAGAAAAACTACACAAAAAGTTCTTAATTGCTTTATGGGCCTTCAGCCTCACCTTTTTTTCCATTGTTTTCCAAGGCAAAAAAAGGAGACAGAAAGAAAATACCAAGTACTCTATCCTTGGCACACCTTATGTTCCGACAAGTCCGGAAAATGATTGAGAACCAGTGAAACTTCCCAGATTTAACCGGCTATTCCATGCATTCAGCACAAAGCAAGGACTTTTTTCTTTAGTGGTCCCACACAGAATAATGAAAGCGAGCTCTGGTTAATAAAGTGTTTGGATACTGTACAAGCAGAGTTGAGCAAACTTTCTTTGTCTGACAGATTTAGCTACAAGTCAACTGGGATCTTCTTACATCCCGATAAATTATTTTTATTGGCATATTTCAATTTTTCATCACGGAAATGTATTCTCCCTGACACACAGGGATCAAAATCTGAGTTTCCTCGGATAATTCCAATCAAGACCGACACCAACCTTCAAGATAAACCCAATGTATTTTAAAAAGGGTCAGGCACAGTGTCCTGCTGCCACTCCTCATCGGTGACGTGGTTATTGTCAGGGGGTCGCATAAAATTTGGGAGACCAGACTTCCATTCTATCCTTTGGCCACGGGCATCCTCACGGAATTTGGCTATGGCCCTTACTACCTCTGCGTTTAAAAAATATAGCTATAAAATGGGAGGAAAAGTCCTTTGCAATTTCTCAGGGATATTGTAGGAAGGAGATGTACGATAAAAGCTTACTGGACTCTCAGCTGTCAGTGACAAAAACTACACATCTGAGAGGGAAAAAGTTCTGCCGTGTTCCCATCTGAGGTCTAGCACATCCCTAGGAACGTGCACCCCTAAGGAAAACAGGAGCATAAATGCTCCTCAGTTTTTGAGAGCCAAGAGCAAAGCAATTCTCATCCCCCAACCAAAAACCACCTTCCCTTTGCAGTGGGGTGGCATAACCTGCCTTCTGCTTGACAGTCAGAGCCAGGTCCAAGTGTAATCCTCATTACACAGGGAGTGCATTTTCCACAAACTGCCAAAACTTGTCAGAAAAGAAGAAACACTTTAGTGCCCCCACTGTAGCTGGGGGAAAAGATAGCGGACTGCTTCCAGAGGAAAAAAGTTAAAATATAGTAGTAAAAAACTCTGCTGAGCTGCAGCTACTGGAGGGATTAGGACAACTAGACTCTGCTGAAGTATCAACCAGCATCATGGTATTTTTCTTGTCAGAAACCATAAAGCAAGGAGTGAAGACTCTGAATTCCAGCAACGTAAGAAAACCTGACGCAGTTTCAGCTGCGTACAGCCCTGTACACCCCACCTCTGCTAACTACCTCTTTATACCCCCAAGAACAACGGTAAAAAACCCAACGAGAGAGAGTTCAGAGAGTGGGGCTGTGACATAATGCAATGAGGTTTTGTCCATACATCGGTGATCTGCTCCTATTTGAGATCGAGTCCACGTCGGCACGGAAGGGATCAGAGCGGGTCTCTGCGGCAATGCCACGTGGAGGGGGAGCTGCTTTTGCAGAAGTAATATTTGCATTCCAAACAGGCCGCATAACTTACTACTAAATTACTCTTTCCGACGTTCTCCAGATCCTAACAGAAGCAGTAAAAAAACCACCTAATGAAAAAGAAACTGAAGGCTTTTATGGAAGGTTCTCGGGGTTCAGATCAGAGAAGGGCAAAAGTCCTTTGATGTGCGGTAGGAACCCTCCCTGTTCTCATCATCCCTGCTCTCCTGGCAGCTGAGCACACGGCAAAATGGGAATCGTGGTCCCTAACTAGCTGGGGTGCTGCTTTCCTTAAGATGCTCGCTTTTCTTGCAGCTTTTTCCCAGCCCGGTAACAAGGGTTACGGGTGCAACAGCAGCAAAAGATGGCCTACTCCAGATCTGGGATGCTTGATTTCTTCCCAGAGACCTTTGAACAGCGAGTTTCCATGGCGTTCTGGTTCCTCCCTCTGCAATTTGATTACTAACCTTCCTTTATCACCCGACAAGCTCGCGACAATCAAAACTTGGAAAACAAGCAGAAGGACAAAACCTCGCAACGAGCCCAGCATTTCCCACGGCGAGATCGTCAGGCACAAGCCTCCTGTAAGCGCCTAAAAGTAAACCTTATAATCTCATTTTTCCCCCTTATTTGTTAAGCGGTAGCACTAATGATTTGATTGTGAAACACTTATGCGTATGAATGAGCTTTTATATAAGGCCTGATTTTAATTAAAAACCAAACTATCTTACTAACTTCAGGAGCTAGAAATAGGGGAAAATTCAGCGGCGAGCGGGGCAGTAACTGTGCAACTGAACAGGGTTACTCTGCTACAATTTTGTGAATTCTTTAAGGAAGCACGAAAAATAGACATTATGTGCTCAAGGAAAGATAGACAAGATTGAGGTAGAAGTGGGAGTTCAGAGGTTACTGAGAAAAGGTGTTTCAAAGAAATGGTTTCCAGGGAAAGAAAGGTTTCGGGAGAAAAGAGTGAGCACGCGGAGGGGAAGGTCGGGACTGGAACACTACAGGCACTGGGGGGGACTCGATACAGAGCTTGAAAATGCCTTGACAAAATGTCCAGTAGCAACAAGAGGAAGTTCTTCTGTAAAAATAAACATTACCAATGCGGTCTCTCCCATGCTGAAATAAGCCAGCAGAAGGCCGCGGGCTGGATCTTCATCTCATTGACAGACATTGGCAGCTACTTCAGGAGAAAGAGCTATGGCCTGACACATATCTATGTGTTTCAAAAATTAGGTTTTAATTCAGGTTCCGGTTCGTACACGTTACTAGAGGATTTGATCCCAGTAACCTGCACTTTCTACTTTCCTTATTAAGGTCTAGTAGAAACAGTTTATTACTTGGTTTCTAATAAATACATTCAAACAAATACCTGAATACTTTTTCCTAGTTTTTTTTTTTAAAATGAACAAAATATGAACGGAAGTCAAACAACTCTACGCCGTTTGACTGCATCTACTAATTGTAGATCTCAATACTTAATGAGGCCAAATTAATAGTACACGTACTATTTCAAGCATTTAACTTTCTAGGTCTTTAGAGAGAATTAAGAATTCTATTAAATTTCAAATGAAGTCGTTCCAGCCAGCAGTCAATGGCAGTAAAGCAGAGCCTAGAGTCTTGATAAAGATTTAAGCATTTGCTCACTATTATCTGTGTGTTTATCTAATACGTTTCATCAGCTACAGTTGTGCTACTTCAAAAGATGAAAGCAGCGCAAACACAACTTTTATTTATTTCACTGTAACCCAACTCCTTGTGTAGAAAGACCTCTTTTTTAATTTCCCCACGGAGCAGGCTTGTGGCAATATCCTTCACACAGGCAAAAAATACCACTGGGCTCCAGACTGCTAACTAGTGCCGCGCCGCCTTCCAGTGTGCTTCCCCGTGTCACCAGAGATGTGATCCTCAACCAGTCTTAAAGCACTTCTACATTCTGATTCAGGGTGAGTCCAGCAAGTTCCTTAAATGACTGGCGATACGCGCACGAGCACTCCCATTGGTGAGTGGAACAGCAATGTATTTCCTTTATTTATTTACATTTTCCTCTAAGTCCATCACCGTGTTGGTCGATCAGCTCTGATCAATGCTAAGGTGTCAGTTTAGATGTAAACCCTTTAAAAAGCCGCACTTTGGGGCTTAACAATAATCAGGAGGTCTCCAACCAACATATTCATTGAGCTTGAAAGCATCAGCCTCAGACCAAATCTGTTTGACCCTTCACTCACATCGCTGCAGCGGAACCGCAAGGGGCCTTTTGCACTGGAATCCTCCTAAGTATCACAACTCCAGAAATGCACGCCGTGGTAATTTGATTGCAATCTTCAGCTTTCAAGGTTTTCCTGCTTCCTTGCGTGCTGCAAGTTAGGCTGCTGTGTAAACTACAGGGACTCTTGGGATCACACTTCCCCCCCCCTCAAAGAAAACCCCAAAACCAGAAATCCCATAAAAAGCGTGCCTGCGAGGCACACCTGCAAAAGTTTATTTCCCTTAGTGTTCTCTAGAGACTTTAATTAATCACTTCTCAGGTCACGAGCCTGGAGAACATTACAAAAAGAATTTTCCAGGTGCAGGGTTTTTAGCTGCTCTTTGTGCCTTCAGTGCAAATCTTTCCTGACACCACTTTGCCCTAGAGTAGAACACATTTGATTCTGCTTAGGTGAAAATCTGTCATGTCATAAGCAGTGTCCTAGCCTTTCTGAATATTGGTTTTTGGAAAACAAGTTTTAGAAGTTCACTTTTCCGTTTCTTTTAAGATAGAATCACGGATATTCATTTGGAACAACAAGGTCTCCCTGATATGAAAACACAGAAGAAAAGATTGCAGGTGATGACTGAGAACCTCCACTAGGTCTCTCCTCTGCATTATCTCAGTACCTGCATTAAAGAGGATTTGGCCACGGAGTGATGCAGAAATTCTACTCTAAATAAGCACTGAGTGTAACCCATCTTCGAAAGCATGCAGAGCAAATTAGTCATCTAAAAGCTCACATTTTGGCATGGGGAGAGGTAAAATGTTCCACTGATTTCCCAAGTGTCTAAAAAGTAGATCAAGTAACACTAAAATGAAATTGTCAAACCGGAAAATGATTTTCACTGAGATAATCTTTATACTTAGGAAATAAATATTGCAGATGATTTCTAGCGCAGTCCAACTCTGATGTGCAATACCCCCTTTACCACTCCTTCCCTGTCATCACATACTCATTTCTCCCTCATTTTTAAAGACTCTTGCAATCGGCCCATAAAGTGATATTCATTAGGGTCTGGTGAGGATTTGAGATGGCAAGACTTATGGCGAGTGAACCAAGGAAGGGATGCAGAACATTTTGTTCCCGAGTCTATCGTCTTGATCCTTCCCTCTACGCTTCATCCTTTCTTAAATCAAATTTTCACTGACGTTCATCACAATTTGTAGGAAGAGCCCGCTCTGAAAGGCACGTTGCTCCTCTGCTCCCCTATACCTCACGTTCACGTGCTCCGAGCGGTGCAAGAACTACAAAACGCGAGAGAGTTCTGTAAAAGGAGCCTGATCTCAGTACACTTAACTCCATCAGTTACCATCCTTCTGGAAGGTTCTTCACTCGGGCAAAGGCAGTACTCGGACATGATCTGCACTGTCAAACATCAGCTCCTGGTCTGCTCCCAAACACAGAAAGCCCGTGGTATAACAGTGAGAGAGACCTGGGCTGTCTGGGAACGCTGGCAGCCCAGAGAGCTCCGTGAGCTACCTATGGCCTACGGGTGAGCCCAGTGACACGTGAGCATGGCATCAGAGAAGGGGTTGAGTTGGAAGGGACCTTAAAGATCATCCAGTCCTAATCCCCCGCCCCAGGCAGGGACACTCCCACCAGACCAGGTTGCTCCAAGCCCCGTCCAACCTGGCCTTGAACCTCCAGGGATGGGGCAGCCACAGCTTCCCTGGGCAACCTGGGCCAGGGGCTCCCCACCCTCAGGGTGAAAAATTTCTTCCTGAGGTCTAATCTAAATCTCCTCTCCTCCAGTTTGAGCCATTACCCGTTGTCCTATCACTACATGCCCTTTAAAAAGTCTCTCCCCAGCTTTCTTGGAGGCCCCTTTCAGATCCTGGAAAGCTGCTCTAAGGTCTCCCCGGAGCCTTCTCTTCTCCAGGCTGAACCCCCCCAGCTCTCCCAGCCTGTCCTCCCAGCAGAGGGGCTCCAGCCCTCCCAGCATCTCCGGGGCCTCCTCTGGCTCCACTCCAACAGGTCCATGTCCTTCTTCTATTGGGCACTCCAGAGCTGGACCAAGATTCCAGGCAGGATCTCCCCCGAGCAGAGCAGAAGGGCAGAATCGCCCCCCGGCCCTGCTGCCCCCGCTGTGGGGATGCAGCCCAGGATGCCGGGGGCTTTCCAGGCTGCCAGCGCACGGTGCCGGCTCGTGTTGATCTGCCCTTTATGCTCTGGTTTGTCATGGTTATCTCTGAGATATGAGCATTTTCTTCACTCTACTGGACCACTCAGGACACTGAAAAAGTAAGAATACGGCTTTCTTCGTATCTCATGATACAATGACACAGCACCAATGGAATGTCCTGGAATTTGAGGAGTTGCAAACACGAAAGTCCCACTTGGGGAATTCCACTCCTCCATGTCCTTCCTGGTACCCACGATGTGGGAGATGCGTTCGGTCCCTGAGCACATGAAAACAGCACCACAATTCAGAATGCAGGACTGCAGCATCTTATCATTAAAACGGCGGGGGGTGGGAAAGGGGGCTGACATTCCTAGAATTGCAACATCTGTGCTAACATCTGGACATCCCGACCTGAAAGCAAGTATTATTTTAACATCAAAGCAAGCACACAATAAAGAGGAAACTCTCTCCTTAAATCTACGCTGTTTTTCTGTACTTCACTTCTCACATGATAATTAGTGATGTTTCAGGTTATTGAAGCATTTCCGGCTCTCCCGTCCTGCCGCAAGACAGAACGACAATCTGAATCACAGCATTAGAGAGAAGCCAGAGAAAAAACCCCAACTCTTCAGTTCAACCTTCTTCTTCCATTCCAGAACACACGTAGACGCTGATCTAGAGACTGCACTGCTTTGTTCTACCCAGTTACACGCTATTCCAAAAACAAGACAATACTTCGTAGCATCCTAGTCCACCCGTAGGGAAATTTTCACTGGGATTGCTCAGTGAGCAGAGAAATTTACAGTCTGCCCTGTCGCTTTTATCCTCTTCGAATTCTTGGCAAGCTGCTTAGGAGAAAGGTTGTTGTTTTGGGGTTTGGGGTTTTTTTTTTTTGTTTGGTTTTTTTAATACATATATTGCGCTGAATTAAGTAACTCCTACTGCTGAAGAGACCACATTACTGCTAACTTTCAAAAGCTAGCAGAGAACAGCTACGGTGGCCCCGATTCTCAGCTTGGTGCCCCCCTTTGCCAAGGCCAAGCACGTCTGAGCGCCTTCTCATCTCTGTTCCGCTTCGGTGCGGATCAGGCTGCAGTCCCACCAACCCTCCGTCCCACGGAACACGGCTTGAACCCGAGGCAAAACTCAGGCTTTAGACTTCCGTAGCCTAGAAACCATCAAGATGGTCCCGCAACATACAGCAAAGAAAGGAGCTGGGGCAGCATTTTCAATCTCAGAGACGTATTTTTATACTTTGCTGCAATTTTCCACCTGTGGTGCTCTTGAGTGAACACTGAAATAAGAGCCGCAGGGAGCCGAGGACCCTCAGTCCCCAAAAATCAGCGGATGAAAAAGTGGTTTCCTTTCCTTCCCTTCCTCCCTCCTTCCAAGTCCCGTGTCAGAAAAACCCAACGGGAGAAGCCGATGAGAGAGGATGGGGCTGAAGCCATGAGATGCTGAGAAATCGGAGGGTTTACTCTGGAATGTGGTACACCAGCCAAGCTCTATGGCACCGGTTCAGAAAAGCAATTATAAACATTCCTAACTCCATCCCTCCTCAGGAAACGACTTAATAAGGTACTTCTCTTTAAAAAATATACTGTGCGCTGGAATGTATGTTTCCTGAATTGGGGACTGCGCCTGGAGATAAGATCCATGTGGAATAACGGGTCTCTCACCAGGTTTATAGAACAAAAAGTTCTTTTGGAAAGTTTAAAAAAAAAAAAAAAAAATTAGTTAACATTTTTATATTCCTGGCAAAGGAACACAAGATCTGTGCTACAAAGACACCAAAACAGGCAGTCTGTACAAACGCTTTTCAAACGCAGCCTTCAAATAACTGTCAAACACCCTGGTGTGACCTGCGCTTCGGTCCGCGCGGGGATGCGTGTGCTGGGCAAGGTGGCCCCAAGCCCTTCTCCCTGCGTCACCCTCACTTCACGCAGAACACAGGCAGGTGACATGTATCGTGCTGCCCCGAAGCAGCACAGCCCCGAAGCAGCCTGCAAAGCCCGCGCCAAGAGCCAGGCTGCGGGATGGCACCCCGAGCTGGTCTGGAGCCGTCACACCGAGCCGCTCCGGGGAACGTCACCAAACCACTCCTGAGCCTCTTTGGACCTTTGCAGCTTATGCACAGCTGAATTTTCACCTCACCTGGAGCAGCCTGCAGCTCCGCTAAGCTGTATTTTACTGGGACCCCATCTGCAAAGGACGTGATGGCTCCAGGCCACGTTCATAAAGTTTCTATTAATTGCAGAGGTAGCAACAGAATTCTAAAAAGCCACAAAACAGCCAATGCAATGTCATCTCTGGGCCCACTCCGTATTTTCAAAGGGCGCCGGGATTTTTGACATTCCTTGCGATACCAACGTTATCTCTACCTGGCCTGGATATAGGTGTCACCGGTCCCAAACTTTCAGACAGGCACTAAAGCGACGAGGAGCAAAGCGAGAGGTTCCCCTTCACCAGGGACTTGAGGGGACCAAGTGAGAAATGCAAGGGGAAGGGGCTGAGAGACGCGGTACCCCTCTGTAGGTAGAGGCTGCATGAGATGCGCTGAGCTGGCCAGGTCTCTGGCCGCACTGGCCACCTCTGAAGAGGTCCAGTACCGAGAAGCTCACTGAGGTGGGCTCTGCAGGCTGTTCTCTCTCTTTGCCATAGTTTATTCCTGCTTTTCCACAGACAGTCCTTCTCCTTCATCCACCAGATCTTCTCTCGCCTCCAGTACGAGCAGAAGCACAGAGCCTCCATGATGAGGAACGGCCTAACAACGCTTAGGTCAGTCTTCAGCAAACTCCTGCCAAAAATAAAGATGCGACATGGCGAAGAAGGAAAGAACACTCAGAGGGACAGGTTTTTAAAGGGCCTAAGGACCTAACTCCCACCAAAAAAAAAAGGAGAATAAGGAATCCAGGCAGTTTTGAAAGACCCTTGACCCTCATTTTCAGCTGCCTAAAGGAAAACATCTTATAGCAATAGCTTATTTACGGCACCGCATCTAAACGCACCGTAACACAGCGTCCTTTGATCACTCAGGATTTTGGAAAAAGCTGATCCTGCTCCCTCAAACATAAACACTGTTCCTGCTTTTAATATAATGCGTGCGTGAAACTAGGATGAGGAGTGAATAGGCAGAGTACACGTGAAAGCCGTTCAAGAATTTGCCGAGGCTACTGCTGCCTGCATGGGTGGGGTGGGATATTTCAGCCAAAAAGAGTCTGGTTTGGAGCACACCAAAAAGAAGAGGAAAAAACCAAACAAAACAAAAAGAAAAAGCTGAGAACAACTGCAGTACGGTGAAGAGGCAGAGGAAGAAGATGCAGCTAAAAATCCAAAACTCTTGAAAAGAACGTGAGAGTTTCATCAGACAGGGTGCACTTGCACGAAATGCAGAACAGTAAAACAAACCAAGCAAGAATAAACATGCATTTTACGGCGCGCTTTTGCTTTTAACTGTAAAATAGGACTTCCCATCTGCCTTCTGCTCTGACACATGTCGAGAACCAGCAAATAAAAGGAGGAAAGCGGAAGCCCAACCGAGAAAGAAGGCTGACTTCAGCCGGCAAACTGAGCTCCGCAAGAGACGGATGTGGGGCGGGCGTGAAGGCAAACTGCAGAATAATGAGACAGGATTTTCCCCTGGATATAAACACTGAAGGCACAAATGGGGAAAGAAAAAAGAAAAGAAAAAAAAAAAAACAAAGGGATTTTATAGAATAATTAGACAATGACTGAGCTGAGACATCCCTGTAGAAGAAATGTAAAAACCCCAATCGCCTTTTATAAATATCCAAAGTAAGCAACAGAAGAGCTAACCGGGAAAGTCCCAGTGTTGCATAAGGGAATATTCACACAGCTCCGATTAGCTGTGTGTTTTTCCACACTACAGTCTTCAGGGGAATTAACACATTTCCTATTGAGAAAGACAAAAACAAGACAACAGTTCATTTGTCTGCAGGAATGTACCCGTCTTATCACAGTACCGGAGCAGATCAAAGCCTCCGGACACCACCAGTACTACCACCAAAACCAGCGGAACGTCTGCAGAAACTCTTCCTTCCCAGATGTAAATTAAACAGTAAAAAAAAAAAGAAAAAAAAAGGCATGGCCTCACTGCCTTGAGCAACGTCTTGCTGCGGTGCTGACACGGGGGCGATGGAGCTGGTCCACTGAGCTGGGGTGATACTGCTACTGGCAGGAGAAGACAACAGACTGCATGGTCAGGTCTGAGTCGGTACCTCCCGCTTAAACCTGTGAGACACACTGTGCTAGAAAATACGTGGGCATGCTTAAAAAACCTGGCCCAGCTTGTCACTGTGCTTGTCAATCTGTTCTAATGGATTGCAACTTGCTTGACAACTTTCAGCTGAAAGGGATTCCGCAGCTTTTTACTTCTCACATGCAATTCATACATATATATACATATATATACACACATATAAAAAAATGCTTTCACAATTATGTGGATTTTCAAGGAGTCCTAGCAGTGTCAAAGTCCATTTTTCACTTGACATACAGGCTTTTCAATCACGTGAGCGCCTCCTAAAACACCACTCTGACTTTAATGCTACGTCCATAAAAATCCTCTAAATAAGCTTCGTTTTAAACAAACCCCAAAACCGCCTCCAGGCTCACCTCCCCAAAACGACACCACCAGGTTCAGTTGGTTCAATTAGCTGCGTGTTTGAGAGACGAAAGCGGTTCTCAAGGTTGTAAAATGCTCGTAATGAACTGCAAGCTGGGGGTCTGGCTGCCTTGAACGTCTCTGGAAGGGACCCCCCCCCGACTCCCAGCGCTCGGTTACTGCAACTAAACAGGAAAAGCAAGAGTTAATTAACTTCTCCGAGTCTTTGAAATCTGCAAACCCGGGGATTAGACCTGCAAAGTGCTAGGCATCACCCTCTCCCAGCGCAGTTGGGGGAGAGTCCCCAAAGACCATTAGGTAAATTTGAAGTAATCTTCCATAATTAATGGAAAAATCCTGTGACTTTTGGACAGCAGGTGGGTTTACGAAAAGGATCTCATAACACCACCAGAAGCCAGTTGAGAGATTACAAGTGCCATAATCTGCCGTAACGTTCCTTCTTTAACTCCTGTGGGCTGAAATTCTAACCAGGGAACGGGGCGGAGGTACATCTTTATGTCTTCTCAATTGTCATTTGATTAAAAGTAAGCAGCTGCATCATCGGATACAACACAGCGCTCACGCTGGGAAGCCACGAACGTAAACCGCGCTTTATTAAACCCGTTAGAAGCTGTTAAAATGCAGAATGCTGCTGGCACACCTTTTAGAGCAGATACTAAAATATGCATCATGTGGGCCCCTTAAATGAGCCATTTTTAAAAAAGATTTATTTTTCAATCGTTCTATAAACAAGAATAAATCAAAACCAATTCAGTCTTTCACCCCACTGAGATAAAGCAAGTGCAAATGCTGTTTCAAAGTTAATTGGCTCTGAAATACTCAAGTCTGGGGAAATAACTTTGAATGACAGAACTTTTGCAAAACTTCTGTATTTTTTTTCTATATCCATCATATTCCTTTACACTTGTAGCTCATGAGGCACAAAAATATTTTTAATAGGTTAGCGCAACTCCACGCAAATGCTAGGAAATGTATTATTCCTCATTTGAAACCAAGTTAATATTTGTCCTTATTCTAGCGCAGAAATAAAATGCAGGGACGTGAATAAAAGTGAAATGCAAGTGGTGTAAGTGTGGCTGGTGACAAAAATGAAAGCTTTGATCTACTGCCATTGAAATGGTTTTATCGAGGCTATTTCAGTTCCGCCCGCGCGTACCGCAGGGGAGAAGCGGCAAAGCAGGAACCGATCCGTCACCTTTGAAGGAAATTTCGTCGCTCTCTTTGTACTTGTTGACCTGGGCTAGTGTCAAACATCGATCCAGAACATGGAGAACATAACGAATGTCCTCCAAAGAAGTGACTGATGGAGAGGGCAGCCGGGGCGCAGTATGACCCCCCAGGCGTGCCGGTGCCATGAGCTGCTCCCACCGGTTTGCCCCGTTGGGCACCTTCTACCCGGCTCCGCGTTCCCAGGGCACTAAGGGCCAGCGAGCCCCCGCCTGCCACCAGCACGGCCACTGGGAGGGAGAACCTGCCACCTCGGAACCTCAGAGGAAGGTCCCCACGCTGCCCTGAGCAGCGCCCCGGCCGCCGAGGTGGCCGCTCGAGGTGGCCCCGCAGCGGGAACGCCCTGCGCAGGGAGGGGGACTTGGGGGCTGGAGCGCACCCAGGCGGTGCCAGAGCACCTTGGGCGCCTCCTCTGCTTAACAGCAGCAGACGGTGAGAGGCAGAGAAAACAAGGATAATTCTGCTGATATCTGCCTCTGAATCCTGTCCCCTGCATGACGATGAGCGGCGGACACCGGCGGCAGCTCTCCCGGACAGCCCTGGGATGGTGCCTCTCCGCGGGGTCTCCGGTGGCACCGGCAGGTTTCTCGCCTTCCTCCTTAAGCTCATCAGAAGCGCGCACGCTCCGCTGACCAGACCGGGATTGAATACAAATTCTGCCCACGTCCCTTCTATCAATCCCGGCACGCTCTCTTTCTCCCCCTTTTTCCTCCCGTCCTCAGTCGCGAGACGCCGCAGGCAAAAAACCGGAGCACGGCACGAAAACGCCACCTCCCACCAGCAAGCTGGCTTTTCCCCCGGCCCCTGGCTACCTCCCTTTCATTACATGTCTCAGGAGGGGGCATCGCTCCCTGACAACTAACATCTGGCCCAAGAGACCTCCTAATTTAAAACAACAAACTAATTATTGTCACCTACTCTTCCCTGGAGCTTTTATCTTTCTTTATTTTTTTTCCTGGAAGAAATATGTCAGCGCATTTTTCATTTGAACTACTAATGCGCCGGGTTTTTTCCTCTCTTAAGTATCCTCAACTTTCTTCTAAGGGGAGGAAATCCCTATTTTATCAATCAGTTTCAATTACCTACTGTATTTCACTCTGTGGTGTTGAATTAGGAGTGGGAAGAATGTCTTGATTAAAGACCTTACAAACAAATGTGAACTGACATTACGTTAGATTTTGTTTATGATGATTTCTTTTTAAAGTTGGAACTCTCCGTCTCTTTGTTGGAACGCTGATACAAGCAACAAGGAGCTAGAGGTGTTTATTGAAAGAATTAGTTTTATGTTTATTTTCTCCCAGAGTGCTCTGGAAGACACTCAGGCCAGTTTAATGTCTTTTCTGGTCAGGGAGAGCTCCAGGGGCTGTATTCTCCTGGAACAAACACTCCATTCATGACTTGGACATGAGAAGAGGTGATCCCCCTCTTCTCACCAATTTTCCATGCCTCCTTGGTAAGTTATTAACCCAAATTTGCTCTTCAGCTTTCCTTCCTTTAAATTGAGCTTCACAGTCCTAAACTTACTGCATCCACCGTTCTTCAGTGCTTTTAAAATTGAACAGTTTTAGAAAAACTGAGCATTTTTTATCACTGCTAGTGACAAATTCCATTACTGCACATAAGAAATATTCACCAAGATTTACCATACAGCTAAGTCCAAGAAGATGATTTTTTATTATTTTTTTCCCCCACCAGGTTTGGTGGGAAAAAGACCGGTGTAACTAGGTTGTAACAATAGAAAGTGAAGTCATGGCTCACTTTAAGTTAATTTTAATTAATATCCATGGTGTCAGGACTTTATTTGTGTCCTAGAGCCACTATCCCATGCCAATCCAGCTTCTAAAATGCCTCGGACACAGCAGCAGCTTATAGTGCTTGGTTGTTGGGTCCTTATTGTCTACCAAGAAAATCTCCAAAACAATTTGGCACTTTGATAAGAGACTTTCCTCAGGAATCATCCACCCAACCCGCAAAACACCAGAGGGACACAGCTTTGGATTACCTCGAGAGAAATACTTTAACAGAAGTTAAAAAAATTTCCTCTTTAAGGAAAAAATAAATTTAACCTACCCCCCCAAAAAAAAAAAAAAAAATTGCCTTTTAATATAAGGCAATCAAACTTTGGAGCAAACAAAAGGAGCTTTACAAGAAAGAGGTGAAATTATTCTCCATGAAAATAAAACGCTGATATCACCTGACAAAAATTTTCAGCTTAGGAAATGAACCAGGAGAAGGGAAGAAAACTCGACACCGGGTTTCTAGTGGGAAAAGCAAAGCCAGGCTGAGGGAGCCTTTTTGGCCAGACGGCCGTGGAGCAAACCCGCCGCCAGGGCTGGCACCGCTTCGGGGTACGAGAGGGAGGCGCCAGCCCGTCACCACCCCTCTTCGTTAGGGCCTTTTTTACAATTTATTTATTTATTCGCACATAGCAAAGCTCCTGCCCTTTGATGCAGACCAGAGCTGCTTCCATAAAGCAAATGCCTGAAGGGCGACAGAACCCGTAAATCCCTCGGCCTCGGAATCCTGCTCCGGCTCCGTAAGGCTGAGAGAGTGTCCCAGACCCCTTGGGAAGCTGCTGCATTTCACTCTCCACACTAATTGTGTGACACACGGCAGGCTCCTTTCCACTGTATTTTCATAATTGACAAAATGAGCTTTTCAGTAGAAGGAGGGGACGGTTCTAAAGCTATTTTTAATCTAGGCGTGTTGCTCCATACAAAAGTAAATAAATAAAAAAAAATGGCTTGTGTTTACCTCCGTATTTTCACTGCAGAAATGATAATGAAAGAGCCGTGACCAAATTCGCTCTTTTAAAAATCACTGAGTTTACCGAAAGTGAGCTCCTCGCCTTGTGCTTTGCGGGAGAGCAATAAAGGGCTCGCTTAAGTTTAAACTGGATGTAGAAGTCTTTAAAGTTATTAATATTATTCTTCTTTATGAAGAGGGATTTTATCACCGCACTACTGTCAGGAGACATTACCTCAGGTGATTTTACATTCCTCAATTAGGTTGTTTTCAGCTCCCACACGCCACCGGCACAGGCCTGAATTCCCTACTGCAGCCTGACTTTTATTCCACGTTTCTCCATCCCTCCAGTGGAACATGCTACGTGAAGAAGCTGGGAAGGGGGGGGAACCATTTTGGCAGGTCACCCCATCAATCACTCTGGGGCCAGGCTGAGGGGGTGGTTTTCAGCAAAATGAGTTTTGGAGATGACGGGGGAGATAAAGAATGTTATTTCAGGCCCAGGAACTTCGGCTAGGGAGAATTCAACGGGAATCGGGGGTTGCCCACATGGAAGCCAGATGACAGGAACTTAGCCAAGGCTTTCCGACTCCCCGCGACTGCCACAGGGCCACCGCATGGGACACTGGTCAATACCAGGCAACACGAGGGCTGGCCATGCCTCCACATGCAGTCTCCCACCTTTTCCATTCATTGTAGAGAGTGGATTTTAGCACAGGTAGACCTAAGAGCTAATGTGCTCTTATTGTTATTTATTGGGATTGTTCAGCCTGGAGAAGAGAAGGTTGAGGGGAGACCTTCTCACTCTCTACAGCTCCCTGAAAGGAGGTTATAGCCAGGGGGGGTCAATCTCTTCTCCCAAGGAACAAGCGACAGGACAAGAGGAAATGGCCTCAAGTTGTGCCAGGGGAGGTTTAGGTTGGATATTAGGAAAAACTTCTTTATGGAAAGAGTTGTCAAGCATTGGAACAGGCTGCCCAGGGAGGTGGTGGAATCGCCGTCCCTGGAGGGATTTAAAAGCCGGGCAGACGTGGTGCTGAGGGACATGGGTTAGGGGTGGGTTTGGCAGTGTAGGTTTATGGTTGGACTCGATGATCTTGAAGGTCTCTTCCAACCCAAGTGATTCTATGAGTCTATGATTCTATTGTAAATTGGTAGTGAGGAACGTCGTTGCTCTAAGCGCCTTTGGGACTAGCAAATCTCCGCCCCAACCTGTGGTTTAAGTATCTCCTTGTTAGCTACTGAGGCAGTGACAAAGGCGTAACACTCCCTTATCATCCTTACAACTTCACGTAGCCCTTGGGTCCCAGGGAAAGCAGCTCTACGCTCCTGCCAGGGAATGACCCTGCACAGCAGCGCACGCTCAAAATTCCCACTCCGCTGGGTCTCATTTGGAAGTGCCCCAGGGCCCATCCAGGACACGTGAACCACATTTCCCTCATGTATATTTGAAGTCTAAGCTGAACTGAAAGGCCAAGTGAGAAAAAACGTAATGCGGTTGTTTACTTAATGCGTTTGAGAATAGCAAGTTACTTTATCATGTCCTAGATGGTGGCACTGAATTCCCCGGAGCTCCCAGCACGTGTTTGCCTTGCCTTTGGTCTGTGTGATTTGGATATGAGCTCGTTGTCATTTATAACACACCCAGTTACCTGGCACACACCAAAATCATCTTTGACATTTTTTCTCTCGTGGGGTTTGCTTTTGGCTCCTAACAGCACGACCTTGAGGCAGTTCCAGCAAACAAATTTAAAATACTTAATGGCCTAAGTTTAAACGGATCATTACTACGACTATCACAAGAGAACAATTAAGCATCTACTGCCACTTCTTTTAGAAGGAGAATTGTAACATGGCTGTTTCAAACATCGCTGAGCTTGGAAATACACCGAGATTTGTGTTGTTTATTTTACGCCTATAGTTTAAATATTAAGGGACAGACAACAGGAATAACATCTAAAAGCAAGAAAATCAGGAGATCTATCTAAACAGAGCATTTGCACTCAAAACTAAGAGACGCCACTACAAAAAATCAATAGGGTCTGGGTCGCTGCTTATTTTTCCTTGAAAGGTGCACAGACACTGGAGTTATGAGAAGTCCTACGATGCAGAGAGAAAGGCAGAAATAACTGCTGAACACCCAAAGAACCCCATTTCCCCTTTTCCTGTCCTTTCCTGCGGTCCGATTCCGCAAGGTGCTTAGCAACCACTCTTCTGGATGACACGTATTCCCCCTTTTCAAGCCTTATTAAATAGCTCTGAACAGAAAACATAACACACAGCAATTAATTATTTAATGAACATGGCGATCAGTAGCTATAGCATGAAAGCTTCATTAAGTGGCACCCTTATTTTTGCATATGTTCTAAAAGGAGGCGAGAAACACTAGCTGGCATTTGAGAAGAGTGTAACTTCCAGATTTATGTAGACTAGGCAAGAAACAGACCACAGGGAAATGAAAAGAGGAGGCAACAGCACGAAAATGAGAAAAAAAAAAATACCCACAACATGGAAATCTTTATCACTTCCTACAGGTCCTCAATTCGCACGCTTTCAGTTCACTACTACACGCTAGATGAGTCTACACAATTCCTACCACATACTGTGCGGCTCTTCCTTCAGAATACGCTAAAAAAAGATAGCCGAGAACCACGGCGAAGAAGGGGAACAGCAAATAAAGATATTCATTACCGAGGTTCTCACGCTTCTCTCTCTGGGTTTCAGGTGTTTTCCACAAATCTTTAGAGGCCCACAACAGGACTGCGCTCGCCCAGGGCAATTCTACAGCACAAGGAGGCTGACAACCTCACAAGGGCATGGAGGTGACAGAAGGACGGAGTGAAGCGATGATCCAAGAACGAAGAGCTGTTTGGTGACCTCCCTGCAGACAGGATAGGCCGGGGAAAGGCGCAAGAAAGGAATTTCGGACTAATCATAGAATCATAGAATGGTTAGAGTTGGAAGGGACCTTAAAGATCATCAAGTTCCAACCCCCCTGCCATGGGCAGGGACACCTCTCGCTAGAGCAGGTTGCTCCAAGCCCCATCCAGCCTGGCCTTAAACACTTCCAGGGATGGGGCAGCCACAGCTTCCCTGGGCAACCTGTTCCAGTGCCTCACCACCCTCACAGTAAAGAACTTCTTCCTAATATCTAATCTAAATCTCCCCTCTTCCAATTTAAAACCATTACCCCTTGTCCTATCACTAGACTTCCTGACCAAGAGTCCCTCTCCAGCTCTCCTGTAGGCTCCCTTCAGATACTGGAAGGCTGCTCTCAGGTCTCCCCGGAGCCTTCTCTTCTCCAGGCTGAACAGCCCCAGCTCTCTCAGCCTGTCCTCATAGGAGAGGTGCTCCATCCCTCTAATCATCTTAGTGGCCCTTCGCTGGACCCGTTCCCACAGTTTGATGTCCCTTCTATGTTGAGGACTCCAGAACTGGACACACAACTCCAGGTGGGGTCTCACAAGCGCAGAGTCGAGGGGGGGAATCACCTCCCATGACCTGCTGGTCACGCTTCTTTTGATGCAACCCAGGATACGGTTGGCTTTCTGGGCTGCCAGATCACCTTGGTGAACTTCTTGACCGTTGGTGCCTATTCAAAATTATCAACGTTGCGTTTCCTCTCACAACCCCTTGTTGACACCAGCAAACTTCCATCGCAGGAGCAACCCCCCCGCTCTCCAGAAGTTCTCGCTCGGCACAGATCTTCGCGTGGTGGGATTCTAGGTGGCAGGGCAGTTCTCCCCACCAGCTGGAAGGCAGGCTCCTCTGCACCCCCTTCTCAGGACCTTGCTGCCCTTTGGGGAGCAAAGCGCCTGGTCCCACTCACACGAGCAGAGCGAGTTGTGGCACGCATCCCACGGCGCGTGTAAACAATCCCCCCTCCTTCTCGAAGGAGCCTCTAAAAATAACCTCTTGAGATTGACACAGGGGAAAATTATTTTGAACTGCAGCTGATGTGTGGAAAAATCAGTGTTTGAAATTGTGTCATTCAAGAGATTACGGCTATTTAGGCATTAGTTTTTACTGGCATAAAGGTACCTTAAAGCGAAAAGGTGGGAAGATGATTGAAAAATAAGCTAAGGTAGGTCCTGTGGATTCAGAACAACCTGAAAAAGTGGGTTATATAAACCGCTCTGTTTTCAAAGTTTCACCTTAAAGAATTTTTACGCTGCTTTTTGATTTCTGCTTGTCTGACTATATAATGGCTGTCACCAGCACAAATTAGGATTTAAAGCGGACAGTGGCAGGAGCCTGCGCATGGACATGTCATCATCTCAAAATTCCTTCTAGGGGAGACCTAGACTCCTGCGAGCTGTCCTGGTCCACCTCTTCTTTCCTTTCCTTCCCCCTCCCCGCCTTTTTCTCCCTCCTTGAAATTCTGACATTTCAAATGTATGATATTTACTTCAGCCCTGGCCAAGAGAGACACGCTTTTTTTTTTCTTTTCTTTTTTTGTTTTAGCTTTGCTACAGTCAGAGAACCGACGGAAAATAGGGTTATTCACTCCATTCCCTACCCTCTCTTCCCCATAGCAAATTACTGCACTGTCTTCATCTTTGGACTTGATAGATGCCCCTTTCACACCAGACCATTCAGCACAATGGATTTCCTAAGTATTTTTGAACTGGTGTTGAAATTTACATCCCTGATGGTCACCTTGTGCCCAGCCCCCTCCCACCTTTGCTAAATTTCCAGAGTTACACTTTTTTGTGTTTTTTTGTGCTGGTTGCCCTGAGAGGTCACCGGTTCTTACGCTATTTGGCGTCTCTCCGTTTACTGGTTTTCCATCACCTCGCCTTGAATCTCCACCTTGCGTGGTACCATTTGCTTTCTCAACGCCGCTACGAACTCTCTGGTGTTGGGACTACCAGGATATTGTACAACACTCCATACCAGCAAGTCCTGGCCTGAAATCTTGATGCAACTTAGCCAAAAAAAAAAAAAAAAAAAAAGCTTACGACTTCGCCAAGTTACAGTTTCAAGGCCATTCCAAAATCAGTTTGGGATTTTGGAAAATCGTCCTCTGCATGGAGATTCCAGGAATGTCTAGGTGCATTCATAATCAAAACCCCCTAACAAAATAAGGGACAACACAAAGAAGTACTTTTAGTGCAAAGTTCCTTCAATTCCCCACCGACCTAAAATGATCTAAACACCTTTTAAATCACTCCATTAGAAGAAAATAATGAAAAGGCTACCTTTCAGGGAGGAAGGAGGCCAACTAAATAGTAACCTGTCAGACACGCAATTCACCCCTATCTGGTTGAAAATCACCCTCAAGACCACTAGAAATGAATTGATGGCAGAATCAGGTTCCCACCTGAATTGACTCTTTCTCTGATGAAGAATGAAAGAGGGAGAACCAATTAGAAGCGAAAATGAAAGAGCGCCTGCGATTACTACAAATCAGTGTGGTTTCACCCAAATCCCATGCGCTTATCCATTCCCATATGTTTTTAGAGATAAAGTTGCTGCACAGCACAATACCCGTGGTTTTTTGTCGCCGAGTTACAGCCGCAAATAGGAAGCCAAATGCTGAGTTTCCTCCTTGCTCTTTGCAACAGCGAATTGCAATTTGCGAAAGGTTTTTTAATAACATTTGGTGTTAATTGGACTTAAAAATGTTAATCTCCCAAATCACTGTGATCTTAAAGACACGTGTAAATTATCTCAGCATGTAAGAGAGCAAAAGCTCAGATTGCATTGAACTTCTCAGAATATAGGTTCTTTCAATGTACAGCTAAAAGATATCAGGGTCATTTACTGTTCTTGATCTTTCCTTCTTGTGTGAAAATGAACAAAGCAAGCATACACTATATTTAACACAGATAACATAGTTTTAGGGGTTGAAAACATAAAAATACAAACTTTCTAACTAAAGCTATATCAAATTAATTTTTACTTTCAGCCCTGGAGAACGATCTCCTTCCTTCACTGATCCACAAAAGGGTGGACACTTCCTGGTGTAGAAGGTGCCCTCCTTTAGGATGTCCTAGCCACATCAGTACCCTATAGACTTAACCACTAATACACCATAAACGTGACACGGAGAAATCATCAGCGTCACAAGCATTTTTGGTTGCTGTTCCCAAGAGCAAATGAGAATTACAACAGTTTGTTCCATGGACCGTCCCCCCCATTAGGATCTAACCAAGCCTACCTCCAACCCAATTAGCCCAATTTCATTGCAGACAAATAACATGGCTTGTTTAGCTCTTTGTCCATTGTAATAGTTATGAAAATGAGATCGGGGTTGTTTTCTTTTGCTCGAGAGAGCAGCGCAGTCTCCATTTTCTGCTGATCTCTGCACAGGCTTCCATTCTAGCAGAACTTGATCTGTCCTACCTATTGCTCTCAGTCTGTCCAATTTCATTTCACTGCTTTTAATCAGCTTCTTCATGAAATATAACATAAACACCATCATTTGGCAGATCCAGATATATTTTTCCATGGTTTTTTACACTGTTTTTCACTTGCCATTTCACAGCCGTGCTCAAAGGTTGACATTTCTTCTCCCATACTTCACCACAGCCTTCCTCACCTTAGCTTCTTATCGCCGTTTCTAAATTCCATCTCCTCCGGTTTTGAAGCCGGCCTCAAAAAAGCACATCTTTCCAACAGACGCTATTGCCTGGCTCTAAAGCTGCACATGCTAGAAAAACAACTCAAACAAAAACCCCAAACAAACCCAACCGCCCCCCAAAAAGAATATATTAAGAAAGAGGTTGGCTTGGCATCAGCCCAAAATGAGCCCACACTTGTAGCCTCCCCCATCTATCCGCGGAAACTGCTGATTATTCTCGCCCCTCACCGAGCTGCCCGAATACCGAGCTTGACTTCGCCATGCTTATTGACACCAAAAAATGCTGCGTTTTCTGCAGAGCCCTACTAATTTGTGCACGGCGTGACTGAGTTTACAGAACTGATCCTTTCCTTTTCATCTTGGGGGGAAAGGCTCGCAAGATTTGATCATCTCCAAACTGCGATACTCACCCCAGGTAGTAGGACAGTAGAAGTCATAATGACTTTAGGTTTATTAAAAAAATAGGTTGAAGTTTCAAAATTAGCACCACCGAAACCGCAGAAGTTTAGAAATAACATGAAAGTCAGCCTTGCGAGAAATCTTTCTTAAATTTTAGTTTATAAGAGGATAATATCGGAAAACATCATTCAGGTTTCTGCAGATTTCCAGCTTAGATGTATTAATGCAGAGCTTGGCAGACAAGCGAGCCTAAAAATCCACTGAGGTTGTGAATATCGGAGCCAGCTACAGTCTTCAGAATGGAAAAATTAAAAATATATTTTACGTTACAGATATATTTCAGATGAAAGATTTTTAAAGTTAAATACATTTTAAAATAAGCTAAACTCATTTTTTAATGGGAAAAAAGGAAACAAAAGCCACTTCTTCAAGTGCGACTGGGTTATTCCCATTTTCTTGTGAAACTACCACAGATTGACTCCGTTGAATGAGCGGGGAATAATTAAAAGAATCAAAACCTGTGTGTCTCAAATTGCGACCTCTAGCTCAAATCCAGGACTTCTGCCATATACGAAGCTGTCATGGACAGTCCAGCCGTCTTGTCTGGGCTTTTTTCTTCAACAATTTCTTCAACCTACAGCATACTACACACACAAATTAGGATGGGGGAGACACCTGCTTATTTAGACCTTCTCCTCCTACACCAGGTTGCTAAATCAAATTTAGATCAACCAGCAAGATTTTTACGACAAAGAAGATGATCTCAGCGTGACTTCGGGAATTTGGTATAAATAAGGCCACTCTGTCAATTGGATTCCTGGATTCAACATGCCTTATTAATTGTGACATAATCAGCTATAGTTCAGATATATTGATCCTAGGACACTGTAAAATCCATATGAAGGCAGCACTAGAAAATTACGCAAATCATATGATACCATCTGTAGCAGAGGGCGAAGTAAAAAGGAAAAAAAACCAACTTCACTTAAATGCGTCGACCAGACTGCATATGGGGCACATGAAAAATTAAGCATATGCTGAACAGGCAGAGATATTTTTGTGACTATAGCCGTTATAAGAAATAGTTTAAGAAAAATAAAACTGGTGTTTTTAAGACCTTTGTATCAAAGACAACATGCCCACATGCAGAAAAATAAAGGAACAGGCTGCCGACTAATAAAAGCTTAAATTTCATCTGCTGAGGAAAAAAAAAAAACCCAGCGGCTATTAAAATGATGCAGTTCTTCAAGCACCCCATAGGGCACGCTCAGATTTAATGTGGATACCTGACCTAATGTACTGTACAGTTATGCCAGGCTTAAATAAAGTTGCTTTCGCTCTGCGTAAGCTGCTGTGTCGGAAGAGCCAAGTCAAGGCACCCTGCACACAAATCAAGGGCTTCTCAGGACATTTTGGTCACCGGGAAAGAAAGGCGTCGATGATTTGTCACATCATAAGAAACCCGCCCTCTGCGTGCACTCACATATATCACAAACGTCCACTACTGGTTGCATTTCAATAAGCCAAAAACCTGCTATGAAAATACGAGGGTTAATTGAATAGTGACAAAAGTTTGGCCTAAAGGATTAATCAACGTTTTCGTGTACTTGGGAAGCTGGTTCCCGTGGGTCAGCGCCGCATGCGCGACCTAAACATCCCACCCCCATCAGCCGCCTCAGGAACCAAATTCCAAACTAAAAAAGCAAAGATATGAAAACCGTTCCCAGGTTCGTGTCTTAAGCCCCATGCCAAAGCACTGCAGCAGGCGTAAAAAAAAGTTCCAGATTTCCGTAAGTGTGTTCAACCGTTACTTGAATAAACAATTATTCCAGCTGTGTGGGTCCACTTAATGTAAATGTACCTTCAAGAAGCCAGCTAAATATGTAATTGGTCTTCTGTACATACAATTACTGTGATGTGTACACTGAAGAAGCTCTCTAAAATACAGATAGTTAATAGAAATTATAGGAGCAAATATTGGGCACCAGGGTTTAAAAACGAGAATCCCATTTTAGAAATCCAAATGCCAATATGACTGTTCAGATACAAAGCGGGTGTATAACCACGACACTCAACTTCAAAAATGGACCTCCCCGTTTACAATAAAGCAGTAAAGCAGCCTTGCACTCTATCAATATTTCTTGTTTTCATTTACGTTCGCCTCATTTGTGCAGCCCCATTTCACGTTGGCTTTTTTCCCCCATGCACACAGCCATGCTAATATCGTCAAGGATTTGTTTATAATAACCTTTAAATCCTTTCCTTGTCATTATGCTGCATAGCTGTGCCGTTGTATACACACTCCTTCCTTTGGTTCATTGCCTACACATCGATTATTTCACATTTGTCTACGTTAAACACTGAACAGTACTTTCCACTTACTAGCCCAGCCATTTAAAAATACCCAAATCCATCTGAATAAAATTGGTTGCTTTTCTCTTAGTTATTAGTCTTTTGTTATTAGTTATTAGTCTTTTGTTATTAGTTATTAGTTATTAGTCTTTTCCTCTTAGTTATTAGTCTTTTGTTATGAGTTATTAGTTATTAATCCGCTCCGTAAATGGCATGGGGGACGGCGTTTTTCCCAATATTTCAGTCTACCTGCAATAATTCAAATTTTATATTAATCTCACCATTCCAGCAACGGGGAAAATAAAGTAACATCATGCCAGCCCGCCTGCTGGTCTCCGGTAGTCTGGCACGCTGCCTCCGAGAGCGCTGGGACACGCTGGATTGACTGGTGCAAGGATAAAACCGGGGCTAACCCGCGTGCCGAGAGTACCGAAATACCGCATCCGTCACGTCTGAGCGGGACACTGAGGTCCAACTGCCTGTTCCACCTCCCACAGCTTTAATTTGCCCGTGGAAAACAGTCTCTCTCTAACCTTCCGGGGCTTTTCGTAATCCTGAAAGTGATGTGAGGAAAGGCTGGTCAGCTGGGTCTGGGTTTTTTAGCGATTGCTGCTATATTTCAGCTGCAACACCTTCGTAAACCAATGAGCTACTTCGCCTGGGTATAACGTACTAACTACAATTTAAAGACCAATCTAAACATCTCCCATCCGTTTTCTCCCGGGCTTTCGGTGTCAACTGGTAGAATTTCACCTTTCACTGGTAAAGTCACCGGCCGCTGTATTTTTACAGTCTTCCTTCTCTACTCCCTCTTTCAGCAATATCAAAGGCGAAGGGAGGGACTCGGAGAGAAACGAATTCAAGCCATCGTAAGACGCTCTGAACAATCTGCATTTCTGTGGTGGGCCCAGTTATTTGCTGCAGCTAAAAAGGCAATTTTTAGGAAGCAAGTGTGCTACCCTCAGGTTTTCCAGAATACCAGTCCCCTTTTGCAACTTTCCCAGTTACTGAACAAAACCACCCACTTTGCAAACATAACGCCCCCAAACACATTGCTCCATTCATTGGTATCACCTCAAAATTCCAAGTTCCTTGTGTCCATTCCCAATGCTACTTCAACATCACCCTGAATCACGCCAATTTACGACAGCCTTCTCAGAGTTTTTCCCGTCTATTGGATCTCTGGACTATTGACCACCCTCTCCTCCACCTCAGCCGAGGAATTGGAACTCGGGCAGCTCACTGAGGCCCTTGGAAATCCCATTCTTTAACCATTTGAAAGGCAAAACCAAATAAATGCAGCCGTGCTTTCATCCGTCTTTAGAGAACTGATTTTTCTCTTCGATAAATATAAGCATACGTGGGGAAAAAAACCCGAAGTGAAGCAACACAGAAATTCAGTTCTAACAGATTAAAAATTTAATTTCTCAATATGGCTGGCAGCTTCTCTATGAGGTGTAACCCAGCACAATTTACGGTGATAAACCTTTGGAAACGGAAAGTCAGGATTGCTACTGGAAGCATTTCATAGTAGCACTGCTACCACAGGAGTTAATTTTGCCTATGTCATCTAACTTACTTCTGATGCAGACCTGAGATTCCTGGGGGCTGAGCAGATTAAAGAAGCTTCAAAAAACCCCCACAATAAAACAAAAGAAAAAAGAAGCTTAAAACCACTTAAAAACTCTTTTAAGATAACGCTTCTCTGCCCTCCATAATTATTTCTTATTTTTCTTCTCTTCTCCACCCTTTTTTCTCTATAAATATTCAAGTCAAAGGCCCATGTGTAAGGACCGCCTGTTCTAGGTAATGCGATCATCACAAAGGAACGCATTTGCCTTGGCCGTAGTAACAGTGAAAAAAAATACAACAAAATTCAGGAATCGCTCATCTTGGAACACTGGCAATCGTCTCACTGTACCCAGGAGCATTAAGCTATTACAAACTTAGTCACTATGACAAAGATCTAGAAAACAGATAAAGCGAGAGAAAGGAAAGTAATGAGACGACGCAGGTGGATGGGGCGGTTGTCCTTTGCCTTCTGCTGGTGGCACTTCAGGATCTTGGCCGCTATTGCACCGTGCGGCGTGCCCCGGCTCCCCATTTATAAAAAACAATAACTTGTTTTAGACTATTTCCATTCTGGCTTCAGCTTTCTCAGTGTTCTCCACTGCCCCTCCGGCTCCCAGGAAAACTTTAACCAGCCCCCCCGGTATCATCCGTCCCATTCGGGCGCTTCGTCTTTGGGTTACGGGCTGACCCCTCCCTTGGGCTTCAGCACCCGCTACGCACCCTGGTAATGCGTGAATGGGGCTCAAAGCCTGACAACACAGAGGGAAAAGCTGACTAAATTCCACTCTGCTAGCGTAGAACACCACTTCCAAAGCAAGAATCATTTGTATTTTATTTATATTGCCAGCCAGAATGTTTACTGGGAACAGAAGTAGGAGGAAGGAATATTTTGCCAGTGATACAGGAAAACAGCAATTTATATTTTACAGCTGATGAATATTCACCCCTAGAGGTTATATGACAGTTGGGTGAGTTTTCTTTTAGGGAAAAATAAAATCAAAAGACCATTCTGCAATTGCCAATATATTCCCACTGTGAATTACATTCACCTTGTAATACTCAAGAGAAAGCATTTCATTTTTTCAATTAATCTGACCTTTATCAAGAGCTGGCGCACAAGAAACTCTCACGGAACTGAGTACTTGGAGTCAGAGCAAGAAGCACAGTAGATCCGTACACAGTGTTCTACCCAAACTGATGTTTAAAAGATATTACTGTATACGCTGTGACACTGCTGCTTATTCGCAAGGGCGCACGTGGTTCCCGGCCAAACCGCTCCCCAGAATCTTTGTGCCCAAAAGCAAACGAGATGCCTTCGAATGCCACGGAGAAGTGCCGAGGACGCCCTCCCCGGGTAGAATGTGCCTCGAAATCCTATTTTTCTAGGCAGGACACACTGCAGCCTCAGCACCAGGCTTTTTCCTGCCACCAGCAGGGATGCGAATGACCGAAAGCCCGGCCAAGAGCAAAGCCTGGTGTCACTCGCACAACGGAGCCCCAGCGGGGGAACCGGGCTCCCAACTGTTGGCAAAAAAGGGGCGTTCACTCAAAAACCCCATCCGTGGCTACATGGACCAGAATGTCAGCGTTGGGGGGTTTAACTCCCTCTAATAACAACGGGGAGTGAAAAAGGGAAGGGCTAGGTGTGAGGGCTGACCACTGCCACCGGCTGGAACCCCGCTCTCAACAGCACTGGAGGGTACTGGGACAAGAGGTGTGAAAAGGAAGGAAGGAGGGAAGGAGGGAAGGAAGGAAGGAGGGAGGGAAGGAGGGAAGGAGGGAAGGAGGGAAGGAAGGAAGGAAGGAAGGAAGGAAGGAAGGAAGGAAGGAAGGAAGGAAGGAAGGAAGGAAGGAAGGTTGGTTTACTAGACCATCACAAACTCATAATTGCCTCAAGCTAAAATCCAGCTGTTGTGAGAGCAAACCGATTGCCCTGAGAACAGAGGGGCCGGGCCCCAGAAAGGGAGAGACTAGAGACCGATTCTGCTGTGAACGACCCAACCTTGCGCTACCTCCGAGCACTTGGTTGTTTTCCAGTAACTCTTATCCTTCCCTCTCCCCCAGCATCTCCACAACGCATTTTCCTCTGGTCTGCTGATGCAAAGCAACATGGACATCTACCTCAGCCATCAAAATGTTCTCCCTCTACGTGAAAGCCCTATTTTATGCCAAAAATGCCATAAAGTCCTAAGCGTGAATTTCCACACGGCCCCACCTGCGTTACATTGGCAAAGACAAAAAGGTTGAGTTTAATTAGGCTGCTTTACTTTAAGGCTGTTTTCTTAAAAAGAGGGCATATATTTCAGGTTCGAGCATTCTTTTCTGGTTTAGGAATATCTGCTTTCAGTATTAACCATTTTGGAAAATTACGAGAACACAAAGTCTACTCAGACGCATTGAGGGTGCATACGCGGAAGTAACAGATCTTCCTTCCCCTTACAGGCTGAAATTATCAATCTGAAAGCCAATTTCAAAAAGTGAGATTGGAAAACAAGAAATTCAGATTTAGCGGTGCTTTCTTCATTAATTCTTGCCTGCAACCTGTGTAACTGATTGCAAAAAAAGAGCCTGCCTAGTAGAGAAGCAGAGATGTACTGGAATCGGGTGTCCGCATCTGTGAGAAAGCGATGAAGCGACAGGTCATGCTGCATGCTTTTTGTGAGTTTATTGCCTTCCATTCAATCTCACATTAAATTTACTTTGCCATAACTTGAGACTACAGGATTCTGTGGGATCAACCCCTAAAAGCAAATGTATAAAAGCATGTGCAAATGCTGTCAGTACCATAGTTGCCAAGTCTTTTTGGCTAGAAAGCCTAAATTGACTCAGAAGTGCTGCTATTCCCAGCCAAAAATAAGTGTGTATTGCCTTACATTTTCCTTTCCACATTTCTCATAGACATTTACATTTATATCAACACATAATGAGTGGAGGAAACACAAAGACATTTGAACAGAATTTTCTTTAGCTTGTCAAAAATGCCTTTTTCTCCCTTCTTCCTCACATTCGCATTAATTGGAGCCGGGCAGAAATCCTCCCATTAATAGCAATAAAAGTGCTAGTGCATTAGATTTAATTAGCATCTAAACTCAAGATCCTACACCCCACAATTCCACCCAGGAAACGTTCCGTCTGACAACCAAATACAGCCAGGTCTGACGTGGCGTGGGGCAGCTTTTCCAGAGGAAGAAGAAGAAAGGGGAGAGGACACAAGTTCAGCCAGAGGGGCAAGGATCAGGTGAGGAGGTCACACCAAGCCGAACTAGGAGAGCGGGGCAAATATTGCCCTCCTTACGAAAGCAGGCTTCCCCATGAATAAAATCAAAACGTTCAACAAAGAGAACTGAAATCACGTTTACTGCCTGGCTTCATAAATGGGAAATGTAGAGCTGCACAGACGCCATTGGATCCCGGTAACATCATAATAAATCAAAAAGACCAGGAACTTGAAAGTCTCTTCTGCTTTTTAGAATAACCCAACGACTTATTCGCAGCGTTTATTTTTTCTGGCCTCCTTTACTTCCCCCTCCTGTAGAACGTGCGTTGCCATCTATATTTAACAGCAAATGCAAAATACAGCCAGTCGTCGAGATCAGAAAGGCTAAAGTTTCTTCTTGTTCTTGTGTTCCCTTCAGCTCACTCCAGTGCCTCCACCCCCTCCCTGGCTCTTGTTTTTCTCAGTTCCACGCTGTTTCATTTATCCTCCCTTCCTCGGTCCCTGCAGTTCCCTGGTGTTCCTCTTTCTCCTCTTTCAGCTCCACCTCGTCTCATTCCAGCTCTCGTGTTCTGATCTCCTGTTTTCAAAAACACCAGACAAGAAGGTACTAAAAAAATCAAAAGCTCTTGGCAAAGCTGCTGTTCTCTGAAGTACTTAACTGGACATTGTGCTACTTTTATTTTAAGATTCTTTTTAGGACAAATCCAAGCAGCTCTCCTTTTTCTTCTAGCGGGAAGATTTTTTTTTTAATGTAAAAATTGCCCAAGTGACGAAGTTACTACTCTTTTTTAAAGAATACATTTCTCGCTCTGCTGATGGAAGAAGACTGGCCAGTTCAAAATAACACAACTTCCCCCGTGATTCATAACCTTTCCAGTTCAGCTATGCCCATTAGTCACTTTTTTCCCCCCCCTTTTTTTTTGGTTTTTTGTTTAATGTTATGGAACTACAGAGCTAATTTTGACTCTGGGTCAGAACTAAACAGGCCGATTTTCCCAGGTCACAGTTCAAGCTGGATCTCGGGCAGACAGCGCTTTGAAATGGGGTTCCGGTTCATTTATGCTCTTGGTTTCACTCAGTCTCCCATTCTAGCTCTCGAGGAACAACCTCCGAATCACCTCTTGGGCTCTCTTGGTAAGAAAAGAGGACAAAGAGGACAAAGTCCATGAGAAAAATCCATCATAAAGGATTAAATGGATTTAGCGTTCAGTTGGCTACAAGAAACACGAGTACATTTGCACGCCTGCTTTGGAAACGGCGCATGTCAGTTAAAGGAACTGGCCACTTCCCATTCCAACGCCCAGTTTGTGCGTGCAGTCGTGGTAACTGGAGAGGTAACCGGCTTGAAAAATCTGGCTTGGCTCATATTTCACCTAAAAGCACATCTTTTAAAGCACATCCGAGTATAAAGTTTTAACGATTCTTTTTCAAAGGGGTTTAAAGGTATTTTTTTAAGGTGGTCATTTCCAGGGATACCCAAAGAATTCTGCTCGTTGTCCCTGATGAGCATCACACCTCCCTCGCCACGCTCAGTCACTGCCATCGAAGAAAAAACGTTATTTCCGATTAATTCTGGAGTACCCCAAAACAACGAACCTTGAGGTGGTCAAAGGAGTGCAAGAGGAGGGGTAGCTGGAGTTATGCTGAAAAAAATTTAAATATCCACAAAATCCAAACAGTCTGCCCCAAACTTTTTAGAGCGCTTGCGCAGGCGATAACGTATATTGTCTATATCATAAGTTAGAAAGGTACTAAACAGAAATAAGCAGCAAAACACCATTTCAGGGTATCTTTAAATGGATGTTGAAGGTTTCTTGGAGACGCTGTAGAGAATAAAGTTTTGGGCTGGTTTTTCCTCACTATCCTGAAGTAAAGGTTGCTTTTTCCCGGGAGGGGGTATGGGGAGAGAGTCTGTGAAGGAACATCTCCAGCTGTAGAGCTGGCAGTGTGCGCTGCAGCTCGTTGTGTGCTGTCAGCTCGCTATGACAACCGATGCCTCGGATGAGGATGAACCGCCTTTCCTCCCCGACGCTGTCAGACAGCAAGGACTTGAGTTTGCACCGGCTTCTGCCGCTCCTCCAGACCGCCGAGATTAAACCTGTTGTGATTTCGCTGTGCGGAGCTGCTGTAGAAGCGCGCTGCGCTGTCTGCGGGGCAGGGCTGCGTGGTGCCGGCTGCGCTGGGGAGGGAGAGGAGGACGCCGTGGTACACGGACGCTCTTTATCTTACAGCCGCACTCAGAAGCGCCCAAGAGCCGGGGATATTCTGAATGCAAAAATTTTTAATGCACGCCATTCGAATTGCGTACTGCCCAGTGAAATTGCAAAGGGTGCAGGGGAACGGGATAACCAGAGAAGCACGGGTAACACAAGATGTTTGTAAATTCGCATGTCTGTTAGCTTAAAAGAACACAGCGTGAGAACACCTGAGTGTGACAAGAGAAGAAAGGTCCCGTTGAGCGTGCACGGAGCAGAGATCCTCCAGCCAGTGCCAGGGGAGTCAACCACCGCACTGCCACGGGAACGGGGTTATCCTCTTCGTTCCGGCACATCCTGCAGTCCCAGCCGGCGCCTTCGCACCACGCAGCTCATGACTCCAGCCCGGATCCCCAAGTGTTGACACTGCATATATCTCTCTCTCCCCCTCACTGTGGCATATCGTATCTTACCGGAAGCGTGGCAAGCAAATGGGGGGGAAAAAAGCACAAACACTACCTAAGCTCTGGTTAACCTTTCCCTAACAGCTGCGCTTCTCTGCTCTCAAAGAGTCATATCCAAAAGTTTGTGAAATTACCAGAACAACTCCAGAGGAGTCAATAAGTTTTTGAATTCATTCATGAATATATCTACTGTGAAATGCAGCGCAAGCTTCTCAGGACCGGTAGGACTGGCCCGATTCCTGTCGCTTTAATGTTTCTCATTCCTTTAGCTACACTGTATGATCCTTCCCTTATTTATCTTTTCCAAAATGAAAAGAAAATCAGGAGCGGAGGGGATTTCCTGAGCAAGCAAGTGTAATCTCCCGCCACCCGTGGGAACAATAACGTAGAAACCTTTTTATTCCCATTTAGCTCTTAAGGATAGGGACTGGCCCTTCGTTCTGAGGGACACTTTGCAACTCAAAAATCCATGCAAATGCCGAAAGAGCCAGAGCTGATTAAAAAAAAAAAAAAAAGGAAGGAGATAAATAATACAGATGGTCCAGGCTGCCCGTTACAAACACGTTGTGACCCATGTCACTTGCTTATAGATTACTCCAAATCTCTTCTCTCCGTCTTTGTGGCTAATGGCCTGGAATGAAAAAATCTCACGTTCGGGCATAAAGAAAACAAGCAACCCTACAGAGAAAATGAGTCGTCGTGACTGTAGCTTCTCCGCTGGACCTGCCCGTGCCTGTTCTGTAGGTTTTCTAGGTTTTTGTGCTGAAGCTCCCTTTGGTGCACGTTGAATAAATAAATGATAATTAGAGCAGAAGTGGTATTGCAGGCCTGAGGGTCACTAAACCCAGGGCATTCGTAACAGGCCGGTGAAATGCCATGTCTCTCTAGAAGCCTGCGCAAAGAACGGATAAAAACTATTAGTGCTATCCATATCAGGAACAGCGCTGCTCCTTCAGGGGGTTGTAGGTGAGATCCATGGTTTTGTTCCCACACGTCTTACGTTCTTCTCTTGCTAACAATTTATGACAGGGATTTTTATGTAGGCATGAAACTGCTCACTATGACAGGAGATGTTGCAGATATGACTGCCCCAACTACGGACCATTACAGTGTCAGTAACATTTCTCTATAGAGCTTACAGAAATCTTTTTTTCTGGTTATTTATTTATTTATCAGCTCCTGATACTACCTCTGTGCCTAAGAAAGCCAAATCTACACTGAATCTATACGGGTAGATTTTTTTTTTTTTGCTTGACAAATGGTCTGCAGTTGTTAGAAAAGCGTGTTGATTTTTAAAGAATTGAGAAATTGGCTTTGGCAAGCTGCGGTAAAAAAATACCGCTTTCTCCGCGTTGATTTTTCAATATTTAGTGTGTATTCAGAATACATCCTCAATGCCATGCTATGCTCTATAGACGTGATATATGATTATACAGCTGTGACTAAGAAATGATGTATGAAATAGAAATCCCTGAACAATGCATTGGGAATACAGAGGCTGTAAGCTACCGCATGCGCCGGTAGCTGCTGTTTGTCGCACTCGGAAATAAGAAGGGAGCCAGTGCATTTCAGGAGGGATCCAAACAGCAACTACATTAAAAACCTTTCAGAATATACAAACGTCCTCTTTAATGTGCATTATGCATTGTAAGATAAGGCTGAACAAGAGAGTCATTTGGGATCTTTGTCCAACCTGGGAAGGCAGGATGGTGAGTATCTATTCTAATCCCCTGGAAAGGGCCAAGAGCCGGCAGCTCCGTGCCAGCAGCGCTCCCAGGCCAAGCCCGGCCCCTCCATCCTGGACCATTTTGCCCATTTGCAGCAGTAATGAAATCAGAGTGACAAGGCTTTACATGCTTCTAGTATCAGCCTAAAATACAGAGCAATAAGAAATTAATTTCAGTGCGACTGCTGGCACGCTACTGCAAGTTTTCCAACTTAAGCTGTCAGAGAGAGGAAAAAATAAAAAAAAAAGGCAAAAAGAAAACAATCCCTTGTCTCCCAGTCCGCATCTTCCCAAAGACTAAACTAAAGCTGGCACAGCACAGCCTGCCCTTTAGGTATCAAAATAACAGCCTCAGCAGCCAACTTGTTTCTCCCAACCACAGGAAAGGAAACGTTGAGCTTCTAAAATTTTCCGTCAGATTTCAGTCGGTGTAATCGGATGAGACACAATCGAAGCTGCCTATGCAAGCTCTGACTTCCTTGAAAAGTTCCCGAAAAGTTGCTCTTCTGAGACTCGCGCAGCGTCTCCCCGCAAAGCCCTGCCCAGACGTGGTGTCCGTGCTGCTAAAGCCTCCCTGCCTTTGCACCGTCTCTCTCGGTGGCTCTTCTAAAAAGGCAGCAGCAATTTCTGCCTTCACCTTTGATTTAGACATTTCTTTCTACCAAAGCAACTTCTACTTGCTTCCGCATGCTTACAGCTCCTCTGGAAATCGTGGAATATTTTCATTCCCGTGAAGCAAGCTGGTCTTCCTGCCTCCCACAGACCCCAAAGGTCCAAGCCTTACCCTTCCACCTCCCCTTGCACAGGACCCAGCTCCCAGCACGGCCAGACCTGTACCAACAGCTCTCTGATGGCCCCCAGGGGCGTCCCGTGAGAGCCAGGGGACAAGGTTGGCCAGGGACATCCCCACACTGGCTGGGGCGCGGGGCCAGGGAAGGGCTCGCAGTGCCCCGATAGCCACAGCGACACGTTTTCTCCATGTCAGCAAAGGAAAAAAATGCTAAAAAAAAAATTATCTCCTAATAAGAACAGATTTCAGTTGTTCTATCGGCATTGTTTAACGGGTGGGATTCTACAGCATAAACAAATAGAAAAAATATTAGGCATACTTACTGTAGAGACAAGAAATTACTTTTGCCGAAGCGGGGTTGGAAAGGGATAAGGAAATCCAGAGTGCTGCTGCACAGTCTTTATAGGCTGGTGGAAACGAGCTTGGAAGATCTGCAGTGATAAAAATACTGAACTTCATTAACAGCTGCTTTTGGGAACAAAGAGTCTGTGTGGCATTGTTCACAAAAACCCCAGCACCAGCAGACAGCTCTGGAGAGGACCCTGAAAAAGGATTAAACGAGGGGCCCGATCCGCGTGTGGGTATTAAACCAGATTCTCTAACGCTCTCTCGTGTGTCGGATGCCACCGCGCTCCTTCCCACGGACCTGCTGGAAGAGCAGAGGTCACAGGCGGCCGGCCGGGAAGCCCCTCAGCTCCCACCGCCAACACGCCGCCGCGATTCCGGTGGGCTCAGAAACACAGCGTCACTATTATTGTTGTTATTATTATCCTTCTAATGGAAGCTTGTCAGGATGCCATTAATAACTAAAATAGCCAGCTGCTATCGCGTAGCCCTGCCAGCAGCTCGGCGCCGGGATCGCCACCAGGACACGACACAGAGCCAAGGCGGAGAAGGGAGGTGGCGGTGGGAGCTCTGCCCTCCTGCCCACCCTCGCCACCCCCCAAATCCCAGCCCAGGAACAAAGCACACCTCCTACCCACGACAGACCACCGCAGGCTACAACAGACCACGCTGGCCACAACAGACCACGCTGGCCACAACAGACCACCGCTGGCTACAACAGACCACGCTGGCTACAACAGACCACCGCAGGCTGCAACAGACCACGCTGACTACAACAGACCAC
>VZTS01018142.1:0-75538 GCA_013400795.1 Pluvianellus socialis | reverse complement strand
CTGACTACAACAGACCACGCTGACTACAACAGACCACACTGACTACAACAGACCACGCTGGCCACAACAGACCACGCTGGCCACAACAGACCACGCTGGCCACAACAGACCACCGCTGGCTACAACAGACCATGCTGGCTACAACAGACCATGCTGGCTACAACAGACCACCGCAGGCTACAACAGACCACGCTGACTACAACAGACCACCGCAGGCTGCAACAGACCACGCTGACTACAACAGACCACCCTGACCACAACAGACCACGCTGGCCACAACAGACCACGCCGGCCACAACAGACCACCGCTGGCTACAACAGCCCATGCTGGCCACAACAGACCACGCCGGCCACAACAGACCACCGCTGGCTACAACAGCCCATGCTGGCCACAACAGACCACGCCGGCCACAACAGACCACCGCTGGCTACAACAGCCCATGCTGGCCACAACAGACCACGCCGGCCACAACAGACCACCGCTGGCTACAACAGCCCATGCTGGCTACAACAGACCACGCTGGCTACAACAGACCACCACAGGCTACAACAGACCACCACAGGCTACGACAGACCACCACAGGCTACGACAGACCACCGCAGGCTACAACAGACTCAAACTTTCCGCCTGCAGACTAGCAGGGAAAACCAAAACGTTTTAAAAAGTTTTTGCCTTTGGCTAACGGCATTCTCTGAGCTCTCGCGTAGCTCAGCAAACGGCCACGATTCTCAGGTTTTTTCCCCCTCCTTAAAAGATCTATTAATTCAAAATCAGAGCAGACAACACTCATTCTGTGGGGCCATACGAAGGGAGTCTGGCTAACCCTCTTCTTCACAGAGACAACTCTGCTCTCTTTCTATTCTCGTGCCTTAGACGGTCCAAGTCCTCTTGGCTATTCACTTTCATTTCTGTGAAAGGTCTCCATCTTCTGTGGCTGAACCCTACCTGAATTTCCCGCATCCGCTTCCTCTCGCAGCACAGCAGGGATCGCGCAGGGGCACTCTGTGGAATACGCTTCTAATTTTGCCTTCCGATGGATACTGCTAAGCTGACGAGAACTTCTTAGACACCGGCAGCTTCCACTGACGTCAACTGGAATTGCAAGTTTGCAGTCAATTTAGTCCACTACAACTCAAAGCCCCCTTGGGCCACTGATCTCTAATCTTCTTCCTCCCTCACCGTTTTCCTTCTCCAACTGCGCGGCGCGTTCTGCATTTAGGGCACGCTAACTCCATATGGCAATGCGATTCATACCCCACATGCCAATTGGCAAAATCTGCTTTTTAAACACTTGTCCGTTACCAAGTGTGACATTCTAATGATAAATTAGAAATAGTGGTAAAAGAATTGGTAAGAGACCAGTCACTGTTATTTAATTATTTTAATATCAATCAGACTTAGGCTGCCAAATTCGGACGAGTTATGGAATAATAGCCATTAGTTACTCCATTAGGAAGCTATTACTGTACGCCGTTGTTGCATTCTAATTCCCTAAAAGCTCTAACGCAGCGGCTGTGCGCATGCAGATAGAGCAAGGGTATGTGAAAGGGCAGCACAGGAATCAGAAGGAATAACAAATTACCACACAACGATGGGCACACCTGTGTTTACGGACAGCGGCTTGGAAGGTTGAAAAATCAAAAATTGAAAGTCTTCTTTCAGTAGTATCGGGCTGCACGCCACTGAAAAGTCCCAAATGAAACAATCCATTAAAATAAAGAGAGAGATCAAGTAATTTGTGCAGCAAACTTGACCTTCTAATTCCCCGAGAAAACTGCGGCTGCGATATATAGACTACACAAGAAGCACAATGACATTGGCAATCCAGAAATTAGACGGCAAACGCGATGCCGCTGACACGAGAAGGAAAATGGGTAATTCACTAGGAGGTTTCAACAGAAATAGAATGATATATATTTATAATGAAACTTCATGAAACAGCTTGGCGTTCAGACCAAAACCCGCCGCTCAGTGGAACGATAAAGAAATATAAACCAGAGAACTCCTTCAAAATATGCACGGGGCTTGGGAAGGCGGCTTTGCGACGGGTACGATGTGTGAGTGTCAGCCTCCAAAAAGAAATACCAAAGTCGTAATGGGAGCTGGGGCTTAAGATTTCGCAGTATGTCCATTGGAGTTACAAAAGATTTTTATGCTTCCTTTCAGTCATTATTTAAACATTGTTATTTCTGCAAACATGCCGCACTGAGATAAGGGTTCGTGCCGTACCACATCAAAATGCAGACTGGTGCAGAACGTCGGGAAGTGCCTTTATTGAGGTAACTGTTTATTAAGCTGAAGAGAAATTGAAATTGCAAATTCTTAAAAGAAAGGGAGGCAGAGGGAGAAGAGGGAGAGATATGTTACGTTCTCTTTAACCACGGGATTTGCACAACGTCAGTACAGTTATGATCTAAATAAAGTTTCTAGAACCATCAGGATATTATAGTGTAGCTGCTTCATTTAATCTAATGGTTTCCATTTAGGTAATTTTCATGCATTTTAATGTATTTAATCATCACCTTCCCTTGGTTGATTTACTGTCTCTGGAACTATATTGTACTTTAGCTGCAAGATTCGGGATTCCAGACAATGATAGGCAGAGAAAGACCTAGAAAGTTTAGTAAAGATACTACTTTGCATTTTAAATTCCCATTCATCGTGCTATTTTACTAAGGTAGAAAAGCCCGAATAGAATTTCAACCTGTGGAAAAACAATACCCCAGAGACTTCCAGAGAATGAACTTGACCTAGATTTGGGGATTATTTCACTCTAACGGAGACCGGTAAATTTTCCGACCCCGACAGCCCATCGCGATGAGCAGGAACTGCAGTTCTGCCGTCAGTATCCGGCTAAGCCTACAACAGGCTGGAAACACCTCCGAGCCTTGGCAAGGGGAAAACACCTTCCTGGGCAGAGATTCCTCCTCCTGGCTCGGCCACGCACCACTGGGGACTGGCCTGGCCCAGCAGAGCCCTGTTTTATCCCCCCAACCACCACCCAGCTCCCCGAAGCCCCCTCAGCACCGCAACACACGGAGCTCCCGGCTGAACGCACGGCGGGAGGGAAGAGCCTTGCACCAGGCGTTTCAAAAACTAATTAGAATGCAGAGCTGCGGTGGCTGCATGTGCAAATGAGGTAATTACCAATGCAAACGACTAATTACGTTCACCTGCTTGTGCAGCTACCCGCTTCTTGTGGGGCAGTTGGAATAATTGCGTGTGCAAATCAGACGCGCAGCCGGATGCAGACTTCACACGAGTTATTACGCACCGAGAGGCGGGTGAGGATTCGCAGGGGTGTTGAGGTACCTTTCTTTTTTTTAAAAAAAAAAATATATATTTTCAAAATGCAACCCTGGATTTGAATATTATGCTATTTCACAGGTACTTGAAAAACCACGTCCAAGTAACCTGGAGGATGCAGTAAATACATATTTCGTATACACACTTCAGGAAAGGAAAATTTTGCTAAAATTATGAATGGGGGAAAGGGAGAAAACAACACCAAATTTAGAATGGCTGGATAGATTTAGGTACACAACGGAATTGTGAACTTCAGACTATAAAATGTATGATAATTACAAAACTCAAAATGTCTTAGAGAAGTTTTACAGTCAAATAACTCCACTGTGGGACTGCAGATGTGAACAATATGCGGCTACGGGACCAACACACTTAGCCAGCTGATTTTGGGGACCAAAAGTAGAAGGGAAAAAGAGGTGTCTGTCATACGTGTACCATATGTACGGTCAAAGGTTGGCTGGTTTGGGGTTTTTTGGGGGGTGGAGTGGGGGCGGTGAGGTTCAAGTCAATGCAGGGTGTGTAAATCCAAAGGACATCGGATTTAGCAGTGACTGAAACCGGCATTCGGCTTTGTGTTCAAAGAGAAAGTCCTTCTAGATGCTCTCCAGGGCTTGTTTAGACATCGCTGTCGTTCCTGTAAATGCTTTTCTTTATTCTTGAATCCAGTGGGATTTACAGTTCTCACAGGCTCATCTTTGGTGATTTAAAGTCCAGCTAATCAGTCAACACGTGTGTGCCACAAGTATTTACAGCGCTCAGACCCAAAAACTCTTCAAGGCACAATGTTCATGGCGAGGTTCTGATTATAACTGGAAATAGCCCATCTGGATCGTTTCTGGGTTATCAGTAATAAAATAGCTCCCTTGTTGAAACGACAAAAATGTTTCTGTTTTCTTTTAGCTCCTGACAACATCCGGGTCTCTGACAACAGTAGCTACAGTGCATTCATATTTTCATCTAATGTGGTTCAGAGAAGGAACTTAAAATAATGGAGGGGGTGGCGGGTGGGGGAAGAGAAGTATTAGATCTCTTTCCTTAGTCCAAAGCCCAGCATATGGATGACAACAGAAGTCAGAGTCTCCGGCTGTCACCACGTTCTTCACCAGAAGAAAAGCCCTAGACCCCAGGACAGCGTACGCCCTACCGACACCTAAACTGGGGGCGAGAGCCAGCAAGGGGGCGCGGAGACCTGCTGAGACGGGGCCTCCACGGCAGACGAGCAACTGCCCAACACCTCCACCATTTTTATTTATGGATGCATTTTTAAAACTTAAAAAACCCTAAACTAAATGGACTTGATTTATCTTTATCTTCGTTATAATCGCACATAACATATGGATAAAATAATGCTGGGCAATTATTCCTTTGGTAAACAAACAATGGCAAATTAGTTACAAGAACAGACACAACGTTTTGGGTGAAAAAAATTGAATTCTTCTGGAAATGATTCATAGAATCATAGAATTGTTTGGGTTGGAAGGGACCTTAAAGATCATCCAGTGCCACCCCCTGCCCTGGGCAGGGACACTCCCACCACACCAGGTTGCTCCAAGCCCCGTCCAACCTGGCCTTGAACCTCCAGGGATGGGGCAGCCACAGCTGCTCTGGGCAACCCCGGCCAGGGGCTCCCCACCCTCACAGTCACGAATTTCATCCTCATATCTCATCTAAATCTCTCCTCTTCCAGTTTAAACCTGTTCCCTATCGCCCTATGGCTCCACTCCCTGATCCAGAGTCCCTCCCCAGCTTTCCTGGGGCCCCTTTAGGGATTGGAAGAGGCTCTAAGGTCTCCCCGGAGCCTTCTCTTCTCCCGGCTGAACCCCCCCAGCTCTCCCAGCCTGTCCTCCCAGCAGAGGGGCTCCAGCCCCTGATCATCTTTATGCCTCCTCTGGACCTGCTCCAACAGGTCCATGTCCTTCTTCTGTTGGGCGCTCCAGAGTGGAATCCACAGGATTCCAGGCAGATTCCCCCCCCCGGCCCTGCTGTCCCTGCTGTGGGGATGCAGCCCAGGGGACAGGGGGGTTCTGGGCTGCCAGCGCACGGTGCCGGCTCGTGTCCAGCTTCTCATCCCCCAACAGCCCCAGTCCCTCTGCCCAGGGCTGCTCCAGCTGTTCCCTGCTGTCAACTCACTATCGCTCAGAGAACTGGTTACACCAAAAAATTTGGTTTGTCACCAGAACAGATTTATTCTGAATTTATGAATTCCTGCTTTTCACAATGATTAATGACAATCATATTTTTCAAGTTTAATCATTTACCTGAGTATTTGCTACCTATTAGATACCATGAGTAAGTAAGAATACTTCCTGCAGTGAAGGACTCCAAACTGTCTCTTAACTGGCCGCAGCAAAGACACAGCAATTCGTCTCGGAAACACTACACAATTTTTAAATATAAAAGAATGGGCAAGGTTCCTTCATACCCCACATCCTACCAAATAGTAACACGTGGCGAATGAAAAGGAAAGGAACATTTTCCAACACAAAATCCAAAACAGGTCCCTTGTGTAGGTCTGTAGGGAGATGGAGGAATCCACAACTCGTCTACTCGGGAGAGGACTCCATGCGAGCAGCTCGCCCATGCCTTCCTCTCCCACACCCTCTGCTGTCGTGTCACAGCCCAAACTAACCTAAGAACTGGAGAAACAGGGAAAAGAGGAGTGCGTGCTTGGAAGCTGCGCGTCTTTTGATTCCACTAAACCCATCACCTCTGCTCACAAACACTGACAGCGGAACTGCTCTCAGTTAGGAACAAGAACGCCACTACGAAATCAATTCAAAATTAATTTTTCACTGGTTTAATCCGTTGCAGTCAGACATTCACCTCTTCCAAACAGACACGATAGCGCGATTAGTACAAACGATACCAAGCTACTTGTAGGACATTTAGGAATGAGGGACATTATTTATTTCACACGGTGCAATGTCTCTTTCTGGGTTTTTTTTTTCCCCCCAAGCAGGGCTGTTTTGGTTGCAAAGATATCTAAGAAATGTGCTCTGCAGTCTTCCCCTCCTTTCCCAAAGACTATAATTTTGGAGTAATAATTCCAACAGGAATACGCACTCCTGCCTTTATAAGATAAATTCTAAGACTCTTCATCGTACCCATTTCCTTATTTTCCCTGGGATGTGCTGGACACATACTTCTCCCTCGCAGCTCGTGCGCATCGCGTTCATCCTGACATCGTTAACGGTACAGCACCAGAACTGGCACACCAAGTGACCCAGTGGGATCAGAGGATGAAGAGATGTGGTCAAAGTATTCATCAGATGAAGTATTTATTCCAGCTATCTGAGATTAAAACTGAATGCTTAAGTTTAGGCCATCAAAAATACACAGACGAGCCATTTAGTACAGGAATGCTTTCAAAATACACACCTGAAAGTGGAAAAAGATATTGTCTTAACAGAAAAATATTCTCCCCACTTAAAAGACTCTAACAGACTAGATGCACTTGGGCACTTGACTTTTTTGATAATGGGGCTAATCTTTTTTCTCAAATAAAAAAATTCTTTCAGACTGGTAAAGTGTTTTAATTTTACTCTTAAACTGACCGGTGAATGCCAGAAAAGGAAGTCAGAGAGACGTGTGAGATCGCCTGCGTATAGCTCCGAGAGGGGGGAAAAAAAAAGGAACTGTTAATAGTTTTTGCAGTACAATATGACTACATCTGTGAAACCTGCAAAAGGGATAAGCGCTCACAATCGTAACTACTAAACTAGAAAGAAGCATGCTTAGTTTAATCTCAAATTTAATGGCAAGAACATGGTCATGTTTTGCAGCACGCTTTGAGTTGGGTGCAAATTAATTTAAAAGACAGCAAGATCAGGGTATTTCCTTTAGAATTATTTTCAATAAGGAGGACAGAGGGATTGCGTTCCACTCCTTACTCTTAGAAAATGTTAACAGGTAGGTGAGATGATTTAACAAATAACGTTTTAATGAGACATCACTTTAATGCTTGCTGCCGCTAAGGTCATGTATGTTCTGTGTGTCTGCGCCTCGGATTTCTTACCCAACAAGATTCCTTATCTTTAATGAAGCAGCTACACGAAACTGTCATTTTTTTTCTTTCGTAATTGTTCTCAAGCACGGAAGACCCGAGGTACCTAACGACGTCTACTTAGCATTTTTTGGAAGCGAAGAAAAACTGCTAGACTATAGGGCAAGCTACAGCCTCAAGCACGTTCACGCAAAGCAGGGGGGAAAAACCCCAGCAAACCAACCCCGAGGAGGGATTCCGAATGGCATTAATTCCATCGAGATAAAGAAATACGGTGACACTACTGAACCAAAGAGCGACACACCTTCCTATCGCTCGGCACCACAGAGAAACCAAAGCAACGTCAGGAGCGGGAAGAATCCAACGGCACGGGAACGTCACCTTTCCCATGCCCAGCCGCCGCACGGGAGGGTTTTCACACGGGCAGAGCGAGCGCGGGCCCCTCGACAGCGGAGGGGTGACACGAGGTTCTGGCAAGCTCAGATGAAACGTAGCGGCCTGGGAAAAAGCCTCTCCCTGACCTTAGTATGGTTTGGCTGGGGTCCAGGTAGGGCAAAGAAAGGGAGAACGGCACCGCCAACGGCACAATAAATTCAGCCCAAATTCCTGCCAGAGACCGACGGGTGCTAATTGCCATGAGAAAATATGAGAGTTTGCTGTCTTTCTGCTTCTTCAGCGTGAAAAAGGCCGAGAATAGCCCGCAAAGGCTCTAAGAAAGTCCTCGCCACACTTAAGATTTTGGAGTCTTGCAGTAAAAACCGCCTTGCAGTAAGGAAGTGCTAACCACCCAACCATATGCTAGATTTGCTCTTTTCTATTTCCTCCTCTCTCAAATATTACTTTTGAAAGATGATGCATATAGCACCTTTTAAAGTTCAGTGACTGTCCAGACATTCTGTTAAATATCTTTCTCAAAATTGCTCTAGAAATCCCTCTCTTATATCGATTTATGTTCAAAACCACCTTTCCCATATCCTAAGCGAGTAATTGAAAGCATCCCTTCAAGCTTCACTCTTTAGAAATAAACTCTCCACTTAACTTCAGCTTTTCCCCACATCTTTCCCAGGAAGTGACTCTCTATGACAAGCAGGAGTTTCCTTTTACTCAAGATCATTTGTCAGAACGGAACGATACTCTGCAAAACTGGTAATAAAAGCGAAGAATTAAACCCCCAAAAAAGATAATCTATCATCCAAATTTAGGAAGGAGAAAAGAAAAAGTAGCACAAATTATTTTAGCGCTACTAAAAGAATACTTTATTTGAAGGGGTTGAACTATGTTCTTACATGAGACACTGGGTGCCTTCTTACCCGTTTGGGCACCGCTCTCCTGACAGACTCTGCCCTTTAAGGGCGTATCAAGGATGTAGAGATGGAAATAAGCCCCTTCAGAGACTCACAGAAACTGGCCATGATGTGATTCTGTTTCTAGTGCCTTCTCCGAAACCCGGACTGGTTCTGCCACTGCTTCATCCCATTCCCCTCTGACTTCTCCAAAGCCCTAAGTCAGTTCTAAGCCCAACCTGATTTGATGCCGATTGCTTCGTTTCTTCACATTAACCTCGCTTTTCCACAGTCCTTCCTATTCAGCAAAGAGGAGCGCACTAGCACGTATCCTTTTGAGTCTTTTTGTAATAGACAGGCTATATATAGACATACATATAGACATTTTGGAAAGCAGCCTGGCCCCTTAACGAGCATAACTGCTGAGCATTTGGAATAAATACGACGTAGACCTGGGTGATCTTAGAGCGCCGCAGTTAAACCGTTTTGACCAGGATGAAGCGTCTGCGCTCAGGACGTATCTGGCTTAAATAACACCGAAGCTGTTGAAAGGCTGCTCGCGGGAGAGCAGCAGTACGGCTCTCTCCGAGCACCACGGGCTGTGGGAGAAGACCGAAGCAGTTAGCCACACGTTCATGTGAAATCAATTAATTTATAGCTTCAAATAGATCAGTCACAGACTTCTTTACCCAGTTGCTCGCATTGGATTGCACTGGAAGTTTACCTTCCTGCAACGGGGCTTTTATGAAAAATAAAATATTATAGAATATTAGTTATAGCTCTGTTGTCACTACAGTCTATCACCTTGCTGTTCACAATAACCTTTGATTAAGGGAAGCCCTAAAACGACTGCTCCACGCCTCTACAGGCTTAAGCCTGCCCCGGAGCCCTGCCTTGTAACCTTGACATTGCCGTGTCTTAAAAGAGTAGCTCCATGGAAATCATTACTGTCAGTGGGCTCACCCATTGCGCCACTGTCCTGCCCTCTCTTCTGCTCTTCATTAAGGGGCCAATTACAAAGCAAACAAATCCTCTGCAACAAATGTCTTAAGCCATCAAAGAGGCTGTCTTGCTGTTGGGCGATTCAAGTTGCGATAGCTAATGCGGAGACACGTCAACAGGCAGACTCCAGGCTTCCATACGCCGGGATGATTGAAACATCTTACAAGTAATTAGCAAGTCAAACTACTTTTCTGCAAGGTGACCTAATAACGCAATCTGCCAAGACAGCAACATGCGCCACCCCAATCTTTGGCCCAAAATCAAGGTTGGTAAGACCACTGCCATATATCATCGAACATCGTATGTTGCTCTTCTCACTCTTCCCTTCTTTCTCTAAACTAACATGCCAACAGATAGGAAGAGTGCTTAAACAATGCCGTAGAACAAAATTCCGGCTAACGTTTAATTAAAATTACATTTATCATAGCTTATCATCAAGGTGCACAGTGCCTTTAAATACCACGATTCCTGTGCTGGATGAATTAATCTCAGCTTTCTAGTGTAATCGTGAGTCTATGGCACGCGTGACTCAAAGATAAAAGCAGTGTACAAGCCAAAGATACATCATCTGAATGAGAATAAGCAATAACCCCAAGCTGAAAAATCTGTAGCAGCATTCCCAGATGCAGGTTAGAATAATGACAAGGATGGAATGCAAAGAAAGGGAAAACTAATCTTAAATCTGGGTCAGGAGTTTTGCCGTTTGTTTTTATCTTTTTTCAACACATGATTCCTTTTAAATAGGATATCTAATTTGCAGTATTGAAAGCTGCCCTCGGAAACTGAGCGGAATAACTGAACAGATTGATGGAGAGTATTGAAAATACTCAAAGCAATCCCAAGAGTCTGCTAGACATCCAATAATTTGTGGTACTGCAATAAGCATCCATTAACATAACAAAGTACATGCACACATTGATCCTCTCTAATTTTCAGAGAGCCGTCCTCGTTGAATTGCAGTTCAGAATACTTTGAACTCTGCATATTCTTTTTTATTTCAGAATATTAACCGTCTCTATTTTTAAAATATATCAAACCAGTTCCTAAATATAAATGAACAGTATATTCAGACTCTCAGTCTTAACAAAATACTCATCCAAAAATCACACTGTCAGAGCTGCAGAAACAGCAACAGCAGAAATGATATCCTAATGTTATTCCACAGTTTGTTAGCTCTCCTAACATTTATTTTTATTTTCCCGCCTGAAGAAGATGGCAGAATTTTCATCAAAAGGTATAGCAGATTTACACCACAGTAATAATATTCTTGGTATCCGCCTCCCAAATACTTTTTCATAACCTAGTGTGATTTATTAGAAATGTATTGAATTCCCCATAAAAGAGCCATATTTATGAATCTGTTTTCAATACGGAGTATAAAGGGATTTGTCAAGAAACAGTCGCAGTATCAGCGGTGCAGAAAAACTGCGGTGCTATTTGCTGAGCGAGTTCTACGGCCAAGTTCAGGATATAGCTATGATTTCTTCTACCACGTTGGCTATGACCACCTCAAACTTTCCTTCCTTGCTCCCTCTTCAGCATGCAACCGTGGCGTTTTCCCCCATTGGTCACCAGTGCTGTTACTGGTTTAATTTGAAAAAAAAAGTGAGAACCGGGTACGTGAGCTTTGTAACCTATTTAACAAATCTTAAAGCTGCCCGATCAGAACATAAGTGCTAAAGGGTTTTTTGAAAGTCTGTGTGAAGTATAGAGCCAGATTAGACCATCTGATAGAGATTTAGATCGCAGTATACAGCTAGCATCTGTGTTTCAATCTGCAAAACACTAATGGAAAAAATTCGACATATTTCATTATAGAATCCCCTCAACAAACCAGAAGATCCAGCTAAATAAAGATTTAAATCCACTCGGTGCATTCACAGCATACTGACGCCATACACATTTGAAAGGGGAAGGGCAGGAAAAAAATATAATATATTGAACTCTTAAAATCTAGGAGTCTATTAATTCATCTCTAGAATAAATCCGGGCTCTAGTTCACCATACCCATATGTTAACCGATATTTTGAGTATTACTGACAGGTCTTGAAACAAATCTGCTCTCCACAAACAAGTAAAACTGATTACTGTTCGTAGCAGCACAAACAGCGCCGCATTCCTTTATTAGCCGAGCGGAGCAATACTCCTTCAGAGCGCGTTTGCAATTGTCTCCTGAAGCCGAACCTCCTCCTCTCCATACAAATGGGGGCACCCACCGCGGCTCGCGCCCCTCTGCGGCAATAATGATACCGCAATAATTATCGGAATAGTTTAACGCCTGGTGGTACGGCGCTGTGTGAGAAACGGGCGCGAGCCACGCTCGGCCTTTCTCTGACAAAAGCCCTGCTGTTGGTTTCAATTTGTGCTCATTAACTCAACGTTGAACTGCTTTGTATGTCAACCGCACACGGCTCGCCCAACCTCCTATCTCATTCAATAGTTGACCATATCGCATTCTGCAGGACAGTGGAGAAAAACTCAAGAAAATGCTACAAAAGCTGTTTCAGGTACCGGTATAGTCCACCTTAGGTAGAGGAAGAACAATTTGATTTCTTTCCAGGGAAGCTGACTCGGGGTTTCCACATTTTAGCCCGAGAACACTGGGACGAAGGAGGCAAGAAAGTAACGGATAAGAAAAAATAAAGAGGGAAGGACTGAAAATGAATTTGTCAGCGTGGGCGAGAGAGGAGCCACGCTGCCAAAATACGGGGAAGAACAACAGAGATTGCAACGGAGACAGCAAAGGAGGTAGAATAATACCGAAGGTAATAACAGATTGTGGAATAAAGACAAATGTCTTGAGGGCTTGAAACGATAAAGTAATTCTTGAAGACATTTTATAATGCTACAAAACTTAACATAAGGAAAAATACAGACGCTATAAAAGCAAGAGAAAGTGTAACAGAGAGGATAAAGATGAGACAACATAAAGATCAAAGAACATGATGCTTCAAGCAATAGACAGCAATGTCAAAGATTTTCCAGGCTTGAATAAGTAAGGAAAAAAGTTAAAGCTTGTCTCTGAACTGACCTGTGCTCCTCTGAACGCTACTAACTGTTTTTCTTTGGCTGAGTTTCCAGCTCTGGGAAGCCGGATTGCAACACAGCTCTTACGGCTGCCGACAGTTTAGGGTACGAAGCCGACTGGGAAGCCTCCTGAAATCCATGGCTGCAGCGGGATGTAGTGTGGCTCCAGAGGAGCAGACGTCTCAAGGCAACACATCCGTTGGTGCCAAGTGTCCAACTTGGACCAGTTAGACCACTAAGTGAACCACAGTATCTCAGAATTGGCTCTCAGGGGATTCCTTCAAAAATGACCCTGCTGGTCTGAGCTACAATACTGACACAGGCGCATCTTGCCACCCTTGCATTCATGGGCTGTGAGACCACGAAGAGGCAAAAAAGTCCATTATATTCAGCTAAGTCCACTGCACATTTTTGCCTCTATGCACACCCTCTTATTTGGTAGAGTATAAAGACAGACGGAGTGACAAAATATACCATTCTAGCCGACTATGTTAACTCATAAAGGGTAATAGAGTATTTTTTTAGAAAGGGTAAAACTTTAGAACAAAGAGGACTCAGACAGCGACAGCTGTAAATCTGCTCATTCCATCAAATGAGAATCGCTCCCTTAAAGATTTTGCTGTGACACCGTCTTTCAGAAAGGAGACCTTGTTATCATTCCTCCCAGAGGTTATCAGGATCTTAATTTCATCTTCAGTTTTGCAAAAGAGAATACCTGCCCATGGAAGGAGAAAGGGGCCAGATGAAGTGCCCTGGCATTAAGATAAGATCAGTTTGTACAATAACTGCCTCCGAGTACGTGCTTCTGAGAGAATATTTTATGGAGTAGTATTCCACTCCGCTGTACAAACGCTGCCGCCTTCAAGAGTTAAAAAACAAAAGGGGTCTGGGGAACAGGTCTTCTGAGGAGCGGCTGAGGGAGTTGGGATTGTTCAGCCTGGAGAAGAGAAGGTTGAGGGGAGACCTTCTCACTCTCTACAGCTCCCTGAAAGGAGGTTATAGCCAGGGGGAGTCAATCTCTTCTCCCAAGGAACAAGCGACAGGACAAGAGGAAATGGCCTCAAGTTGTGCCAGGGGAGGTTTAGGTTGGATATTAGGAAAAACTTCTTTACGGAAAGGGTTCTCAAGCATTGGCACAGGCTGCCCAGGGAGGTGGTGGAATCGCCGTCCCTGGAGGTATTTAAAAGCCGGGCAGACGTGGTGCTGAGGGACATGGGTTAGGGGTGGGTTTGGCAGTGTAGGTTTATGGTTGGACTCGATGATCTTGAAGGTCTCTTCCAAGCCAAGTGATTCTATGATTCTATAATTCTATGAAAAGGTTAAAGAAGCAAATTAGTCTATGCCCGGTAGTTCTTGGACCGCGAGGAAGATGTCTTACTACACACTCGGGCTAAACTTCTGCAGGAAAATCCCTGGTATTTATGCCGTATCTCTACGATGCCGTATGCGTAAGCCAACGCCAGATCTTGTGGCGGTTACTGACCTGTCCGGCTCCTTTACTCCTGGGTTCGTAGCACAGACTAAACGCAAGCGCGTCGCACGTAACAATGGCAGGGCTGGTGCCGCATGCACTACATGTATCAGGAAAAAAAAAGGATCTTGATGAAGACCCTCATTTTCTGCGATGAAAAACACGCTTTATTTTGAATTTCACACATTCATCAGAAAAGCATCGCTAGGCAACGCGGGGAACAATACCTTTCCTGCAGAATTTCAAGTGAGTCTGTTTTAAACAAACACTCCGGAAAGAACTCTCTCAAGTGCAGGAGCCACGTAGTGCTTCAGACCTCCTTTTCTCCTGTCACATACCAATCTTCTCTCTCTCTCTCTCTCCATTTGTCGAAGCCCTACAAGTTTACATTCCTGTAAGAACGCATTTGACAAGACTTAAAACTATACTGCAGCCCAAAAAAAAGAAAAAGGGAAAAAAAAAAAAAAAGGTCCTTTTCTCCCATACACCCAAAAGCTCAGCCAGAATCTCCACGTATCTTTCAGACACGCATCCAGAACCATGAAGTTATCTGCTGGCCACAGGAGGAACCTGGGCATCAGCCTTCAAGATACCACTCGGTACTTGGCCATGTATGATGTCAGTGACGTCTGATGATTAATCACACCTGAGTTAGGCTCAATTTCCCTTAAAAGGCAAGCCAAAGGCTTTATCAGTTTTAATAATGTTTGCAGAGACTTTGGACTGGTATAACAAAGCTGCCGTACCTCTGGTACGTGACCTAAATTTGAACGGCTTTCTCTGGAAGAAAGGAACTGAGGCCAACCGCTACGTGTATCATAACTGTAGCTTAAAACTGCATAAAGATGAGCAAAATTCTTGAAAATTCAGTATATTGGACTTATCTTTGCTTTAATATTGGAGATCTCGCATAGGGGAACGCTACACACAGGCAGGCACAGTAGGGGAACTGGTTCATCACCCTCCAATAAAGAGTATTGGTTTCAAACGCCGCATTTCAAACTGACGTAGCAGTGGTTTTTTCAGCCGTGTGCTGAGAGAACCGATTGCACCCCAAGATGGGGTTTTGTTTCTACTGAGCACCCATTTTCTCCAGCAACAATTCCAGCATAAGCCTCGTGCCAGTCACGGCACCACCTTACCAAATTCCAGGCAATGAAGGTACCGGTGGATTGAAATCTTCTAGATCGTGTGTTAACTGTGTTCTCGATGAACCAAAATACCAATGTATATTTACAAGTGTCGCTCTAGAGCAGCCATTATACTTTTACACACTTTCTCCAATTGCTTTAGCCAGAGTTTTGGGCATTTTACACTGGAAATAAATCAAAATGGAGACGTATACAAAATACTCAACTGGACCACAGGAAAGCCACAGGAAATCCATACTGTTTATGCGACACCGCATAGTTTTGCATGTTAAAATTTGTAGTTATCATTATACTTTGATCTTTAGAAGAATTGCTACTGTTTCATTATAATTTAATTTTAACTTGCCTTATCTACTGAAGATGTAAGAGATAATTACTTGATTACATACACAGAAGCACCCATGCAAAACTGCCACAGATAAAGATATCTCGTGAGTTAAAAGGCAGGAAGAAACACTGACATGGACCGGGTAGACTTCTTAGCACGAATTTAAAAAAAAGAAAGGGTGGGGGGCTGCAGGGACGGGGGAGGCAAAACAATACTGGTCTTTAGCCACAGCTCTGAAACTGCATTTTATAGGAAATTACTCGGAGGCGCAAGTATATCCAGCTGAGATCTTTGTAAAGGTTCAGTCTTGTGCTGCACAGAACTACATTTCTATGAACATAAACATGTTTTTTTATTAAAAACACCGAGGACATCGAGTAAACCAGCGTGTTTGTGGCAGCAGTTGATTTCACTTGCAGTCGCGTGAAAGATTTCCGGACTAATCTGATACGCTGCTGCTTCTCCTTCAGCATCTCTTCCCAGAGCTCTTCTAACCCCAGCATAGTTGGGAACAAGGGACACACGTGCTGCCACCAACCACGACGGTCCCAAGGTCCCTCGTCTTTGTTCTCCACATGGCCAGGCTATTCAGGGACCGCTCACAATCTCAACATTCCGGCATGCCTTAAAAACCACACTAATTAAGCCACGCTCAGCTGATCTTTTGTTTCAAAACCGCATTTGGAAAAATTTCTTCAAACGACAGTAATTCGAAACACTCGAAGTACGCACGTTTCGACTACAAATGTTTGTGGCTGAGCTTCTGGCCTTCTCTCACTAAGGGCGGATTCTGAAACCCTTTTTGTTCAAATCCACTAAAAATCAATATTTTGTTGCAAAACTTCACAGTGGTTCTCCTAAAAGGTCAAACTTTTTAAAAAATTATTTATTTAATTATTATCGATGGCTACTGGTCTAAGGACTTGATGAGAACCTGACTTTGTATTAGAAAAAAAAAACCCTATTCACCACCAGATAATATTAAATTCAACGGGAAGAGGTTTATCAGAATCTAGCCTTCCGGAAGAAGCCGCTGCGCTCCCGCCTCGATGGAGAGCGATGCCATCAGCGTGGCACCGATTCATTCGAAATGTCACCGCTTTAAAATGCCAGCGGTTGCGAGCGCCTCTGGACAGACTCTGGGCTGGCGTCAATGAGCTCGGCTTGGTCGACTTCAGTAGAACCGCCGGCATCTGAACCAACTGAAAACCTGGGCTTTTGTGCTGAGCCTTCATTCTCAACGGGGGGAAGGAAAAAAAAAAAATAAAAAAATAAAGAGCCAGCACTGCACAGCCCCGTAAGTTTTTTTGCAGATCCTCGTAGTACTTATTACCGAGGAGTGCAGTTCCACCGCTGTTAGCCACAATGAGAGCGGCAGCACGAACCCCAGTCACGACTTCCCCGTGCCGCGCTAAAAGCCCGGCTCAAAGAGGAGTTTGATGACACAGCAGTGAAACCCCTCCGGCTGGCGCAGACCGTTCACACCGGCGCGTCTCCAGTCGCCGCTAATAACAACTCAAAACCTGCTGCAGTAGACGAGGCCAAAACGCGCCTTTAATCAGGACTGCCGGCAGGGCTGCGGCACCGGAGGCTCCCGGGGTGCCCAACTCCGTAAAAGATAACACAATGAATTTTTGATGTGAACGGCACCGGAGAAGTGGAAGTAGCAGGAAGAATGAAGAATCCTCCCTGTAACTGCTGGCTGCTCCCAGCAGCCTCCGCCGTAACCTCCCAAAGCTGCTCCACCTGGAAACCAGCCGGCTTTTAACCCGGAGCTATTTCCAACGGCAGGAGATTTAAATAAGCCCAGCAGAAAAAACCAGATTCGTTTACGCCTCAAAATGGCACCAACTAATTGTAACCTGCAACCCAAGAACAGTAAAAGCAGAAACCAAAATTAAGGTTGGCTCAGACGCTACCAATAATAATATTTTGACAGCTTCCCTTTTAGCAGCTAAGTCTGGTGTATGAAAACTTCTCTCCTCCTATGGAATCCCAGTTTGGGCTTTGCTGTCTGTGCACAGAGAAAACTCAAAGAGACTGCTATGACATTCCTCTCAGTTATGGTTGATATTTATTTGTTTATAGGAAGTCCTTTTATTCATCTTTGTAAATAATGTTATAACTGAAAGGCGCTTTCTGTGTAAAACAAATAAGGAGGGATCTACTTCCAGAAAATGCTACCAGATAGCGCTACCCTTTTCAATGCCAGAGAGACTAGAATTTGTCACAACGTCTATTTTCTGGCATTTTCCAGATGATCGTCCTACATTCGGCCGTGAACAAGCATGTTTGAAATGACATAAAACCGGGCATTTAAACCCTTACTCCTGCACTAAGGTCCCTAGTTTAGGTAACGGAATGCTATCAGTATTCCATTTCACAATAGATAAAGAAATTAAAGGTGCCAAGTACACTAAGTTCAGGTACTAGGTTGTTTTTCAAATAAGACATGGTTTACACCACGTGGCACTGACAATAACCCTCGGATCAGATTAGCTTTTCAGCCCACCCATAACCTCCCTTCTCCAAAAGAGAGAGAGGGGAAAGGCCGTTCCAGACCTCGTCACGTCAACTGTCCTCGTAGGGACACACCAAGACTCCCGTCCCCTCTGCTTTTTAGGAGCTGGCTCTGTGGCCTTTTACCTACACAAATTACTGGCTGTAACCTACAGTGAGCTAAGCCGAACGCGGCATTTTTAATTCCTTTTCTAATTAACATATTTGCATGCATTTCAGTAATTATACAGCTTTGCATACCTAACAAGAACTAGCCCACTGTGCGACGCCAGCAGTGGATACGGCGCGGTAATCCGCCGGCACAGAGGAGATGGTATTTGGGGAGAGCACAGAAATCTGGCCATCACTCGCGGCCATTCCACCCGTACTCCCCCAGCGCCCTCAAGCTCTGGACGAAGGTGTCGGGGGAACATTCCTGCTCATTCCTCATAGCATCTGCACTTGGAATCTTGTCCATGAGTTTGCTTAATCTCTTTCCAAAACTGGTATTACTGTTAATTTCCCTCCTATGGCTTCACCGAGTACTCCCAGCTCTCTTACGGTGGAACCTTCTCTTTATTCACCTTCGTTTCTGCTTTTGTGACTTCGCAAAGTTCAGTCGTCCTCTCCCCCTCCGCCTTCTTCCCTCCAAACTGGGAAGCCCCAGTCCTGCCAGCGTGTCTTTGTAGAGCAAAAGTTTCTACCCTTGACTATCCTTCTCTAACTCCACTATATCCTTCCGGAGATGTGGAGATCAGAACTGCACGCAGCACTGGGAATGAGAGCACGCCGAAGTCTTAGACGCTAGAAAAATAATGCCTCTGCCTTGCTCTTACCGTACCCTTTCTCAGGATGCTTGACATTTTCTTGGCCTTTTTTTGGCTACCGCTGCAGACCGAATTGAGGATTTAAGGAAACTGCCAATGGCTCCGAGACCCCTTTCCTGACCTGCAACTGTCAGTTACTAATCCAGCATGGGGTCATCCTAGTTTGGATTACTCTTTCATATAGTACAGTCATCTACACCAACGCTTCTTTGCTGCAGTTTTGTCCGGTGACACTGTTCGTTTAACAAGATCTCCCTGGCGTTCCTCGCCATCAGCCTAACATTTAGCTACCTGGAAGAGCTTAATCCTTTCTGGGAGAAGGTTTCACACAGATGGTACAACACCCCTTCTCCTGGTCACTGATGAAGATGTTGACTAAAATTTGTTCTCAGCACTCCACCCTTGGGAAGGGATGACCAAGTGACCTACAACTGGCCACTGCACATCTACTCAAAGCGTCCACGTGTCAACAGGGAAACTCCACCAGGATCATTCGTGTCTATGCTGCGTTCCAGACTCGGCTCCATTAGCCGCACCGGCAGACAGCCGGCACTTGGAGAAGACGTGATACTCAATGATAGCTGAGTATTCCTCCTCGGGAACTTATCCCCGACAGAGCGCTACGTCGCTGTGTCCCAACTGCTCCTGAAGCCCCAGGCAGGTCACACACAGCACACCCAGCCGTGCGCTCCGAAGCCGGATACTTGCGGAGCACTGAAGCCCATTCGCTTCTATGACAAAAAAATTACTATCTACCGCCCAGTCTCCAGCCTGAAACGCTAAACAAGCAAGTCTTCTCACCTTTTTATTGACAAACCACGGGATTTTTTGCCTTTTTTTAATGTATCGCTACGCCAGCACAGCTACTTCGGGTGCACCTAGCAGACGCCGGGTATAGAAGGGACATAGGTCAAGAACACAGAGGATGAACATTGGGAAGCGCGTGACAAAACGCCTGCGGTACAGTTAAGGCTTCAGAGGGAACTTTCACTCCAGCAGCTCCCGCAAGCTGCAGCATTTGTTTCTTAGCAGCTACGCACAAAGTGCCGCAATCCAAAGGGATTTCAGCTCCTTTTGCAGAGCCAAAGCCTAGGGGGAAAAAAAAAAAACAAACCTGGGAAAAGAGGGTGGGAGGGGAAGGAGAGAAGAGAGAAGCGCAACAGCAATATGCTGCGCTGGTGTAGTTTTGCTGCACTGCAGAGTAACTTCAACGCGTGAAGACTTAAAACAGACTACTCCTCTCTCCAGCACTCGGCAGGGCAGAGACGGAAAGGCTGGGAGCTGGCAAGATCCCACTCCACTCCCAAAGCTAGGGATGGGAAACAGAGATTTTTTTAATGAGGATTCTTGCATCAAACACAGATTTTGCCGTTAACCGTTTTGACGTCTATGAATTAACCTCTAGCTTGACCTCATTTCCGAAACACTTTGTTATATTGTGGAGATTTCTGATCAAAAATTCAAAAACTAATGACTGAAATACCCGACAGACTGCGTAGCGTTTAGCGGTTACCATCGATTCTTCTGAACCACCTGAACAAATTACCATCGTGAAAGTTCTTGTCATTTGTTTTCTTCTTTACACAACCAAAACCAAACAAAAAACGGGAGGGCCATACAGGCTTAATCTCCTCTCCATAACCGTAGCGCAACCAATCTCACTTCTTAATTTGGGAAGGCAACATCTCGGTACACCGAAACCAGAGTAACGCTGCGGAGCTGGCTGCAGCGCGGAAGGAACGGCCGGGCAGGATTTCGTTTCGTCGTTTCCGGAAGCGCGTTAGTAATGAAAAGAAACCCCGCTAACAACGCGGTACTTTGATAGGGACATCCTCCCTCCGGTCCGGCTGTCCATTATCCCGTTGCCTTTCCGGCAAGCAGGCTATGCCTTTCAAGACTTCCGACAGCCTGCCCCTGCCAGCTTCAATTCTGCGGGATCAGGGTTACCCATGGACCACGGCGAGTTCCTCTCGGGAGGCTACGGGGCCTTGAGCTCGGCTCATCAAACAAAGCAGGACCAAAGAAAGCAGCAGGAAGGCAACAGTTTCTGCTGGCAACTTACTCCACATCAATCCAAATCGTGACCCGAGATCATGAGACCTCATCCCACAAGACAGCGACCGTAGCAGCGTAGTCACAACTCCACTATTTGGAATCAAAACACGGAAGGGTTGAGTTATAGGACTCAGTGGCTCAGCCTGAATCATCTTGTAGAGGATGGAACAACAGAAAATAGAGAGCTGAACTGGTGAGGAGAGAATAAAGACAGAGCAATTAAATATAATAGTCTCCAATATCACTAACTTCACATGTCCTAATTGCCATGCCAGAGAATAACATATGCAAAGTATTTAATGGGAACATTCTTAGTAGGTTCAGTGAAGAAAAGGCTCCGAGGAGACCTGAGAGCCCTTTCCAGTACCTGAAAGGGGCTCCAGGAAAGCTGGGGAGCGACTCTGGATCAGGGAGCGGAGCCGTAAGCCGAGGGGAAACGGATCAGCGGGATTCAGGCCTAAATATTAAGTAGGAAATGGAGCTCATGGAGAATGAAGGCAGGAAGAAATATTTTTACAAGAGTAATATTGCTGGCAAAAAAGAGTATGCAATAATGGGGTTGAGGATGTATTAGCAAACAATTAATGTATCTGGCGGCATATGTCAGGGAGACATCACTGACGAAAAAAAGTATTATGCTAAGTAGCAATAAGGCACTCTATAGCATGGCAAATTGAAAATACTTTTTATCATGTGACACCCAGCATATGGTACATTGCTGACTGGTGAATGACAAACTTTGAAAGGTTATTATTACCCTAATGAGTAAAACCTGACATAAAGGAATTAATTAGCTTTTAATTTATTTAGTATTAAGAAATAGCACAGGCTCCAGATGGTAGTTTCTAAGGTTTGTAAGGGGGGTGGGGTGGGTAAATCTCCTATTTTTCCCTGTATCTTGATACTTCGTTCTGGGATGGCAAAATGTTAGAAGTTACACAATTCTTCCAATTTTTATTTGCTATGAGAAAAAACTGCAATAGATCTCCTAGATTAAGGATTTAATCCCGATGGGGTATTACAATATTTTTAAGGACAAGGTACTCATTCAAAAAAAAAATTATGCCTGGTCCTTTTCCTTTGGCGGCAGCTCATAATACTTGCATAAATGTGCCTTTCCAAGCCTTCCGTAGATTTGAGACACGCGTAAACTCAGTCGTATGTCTTTGATCATTCAGTGGGCTGTCCCTTTGCAAGGAGCTTGGATAGGTTTTCTTTCTGAAATATCCACCAATGCTATACTGGAAAATCGTACGGTTTTTGAAGCTTGAGATAATTTGAGCATAAAAAATGAATTATAATGATGTATAGATGGGTGGTATTTGGAGTATATTCTTTCTAATCAGCTTTATCACAGAGAGCATAGCCCACAGCTGCCTCCCATGATGTTGCCAGGTACATCGTTCTGTATTTGAAACACACGCGGGCTCACCAACACCCTTCCTAATGCATCTGAAAAGGAGTACAACGAGGCAGAATACCGGATTAGCTGGCTGAGCAAACCCTCCAACAAAGGACACACATTAATACAGATTTATTAGAAAAGAGTGTAGCCCTAAAAACCAGCATACAACTGAGCGTTTAGCAAAACAGACTGTTTAAGCAGTGAAAAGTGACGGTTCACCCTGTAGGTGGATGGGGAGAAAGGGCACATGAGGACAAATTAAACTATCCGATAGTGCAAGCACATCAAAGTCCATATTTTCGGCAGCGCGAACGACAAAGCCGCACTCACACAATCACAAAAGGCAAAAAAACCCCAAACCGCCTCTAATTCTTTTCTCCATACAAGTCCGCAGCCTCAAAATCAATTATGGTTTTACAGCAAAAAGCAAGCAAAGTTTGGGATTTTTTTCTGTCCTTGGGAGGTTGAAGGTTAGGTACAAGTTTTCATAACTACAACTTCCCCCAAACTTCATTTTGCCATCACAAAGAGCTCAGCTTTGCCTTGGTTCCATTTCTGACTAAAATACCTCATGACAGGTTTATAGTATTAATTTCCTCTTCTACTGCTCTCCTTATAAATGTTTTCTTTACAGCATAAATCACATTCCCAGCACTAGATAAGTAAAGACTCATATAGATCACTTTACTGGATTTTATATCACGAGGGCTCTGTAACAGATTAGTGCTCTCTCTTGATCATTCGCAATGACAGACCTTAAGGACCTGAGCCACCCTAACGGCCAGGGAAATGAAATGCTGATAAAAGGTAAAAAATTTTAAATTTTTTCTTAGGACAATTACTAATATGGTCACAGGAATTTCTAAGGGATATTGCTGCTTTTCACACGGAAGTTAATCCCGCTAGCAGTATTTGTTTTCTTTTGGGTTTAGTAATGTACTTCCACACACACAAATGAGCCTAAGGTCTATTTGTTTTCAGAATGACTTTATCTCCTGGGCTCTTAAATAAGAGGTACTAGTTTTGTGGATGTGAGAAAAAAAATAAAATTCTGCAGAGTCTGAAATCAGTCCACCCTACTTACAGCCTTTTTTCAGCCTGCGCTACGACCCCGACCGTCGATTCAAGGACCCTGAAAGGGAACATCTCCATCCCTCACCCCTGGCAGCAGCACCGGCGCTCCAGGATAAAGCCAAGCTCTGCAGCCATCCCAGGGCAGCCACACATCCCACCCACCCCTACACCATCCAGCACCCTGCAGGCGAGCGAGACCCGCGGACCCAAGGTGGGAGTCAGGACCATCATTCCAAATATTCAGCTGGATCAGCAGCCGAACTCCTGCTACTTCCCGGATGCCTACGCTCTGTGTCTACTCGGCGCCCTCTCGGGCTGGCTCCACGTGTTCTCCAAGCATTCAGCCCTGCTGCATCCGCACAAATCACAGAACGGTGCGGGCTGGAAGGGACTTCTTGGAGATCATCTCGTCCAACCCCCCTGCCGGAGCAGGGTCACCTGGAGCAGGTTGGACAAGCACGCACCCAGGTGGGCTTGGAATATCTCCAGAGAAGGAGACTCCACCACCTCTCTGGACAGCCTCTTCCAGTGCTCTGCCACCCTCAAAGAAGTTTTTTCCTCATGTAGAGATGGAATTTCCTGAGTTCCAGTTTGTGCTTGTTGCCCCTTTTCTTGTCGCCGGGCATCACTGAAGTCTCCAGAAGTCTCCAACGCGCTGAAGACCACACATCAAACTCAAAGCACTTCTTTAGCCAAAAATATTTTACTTGTAAGTATTTCTACTGAGGCGAAAGCATGTGACTTTTGGATGAAAACCATGGGACTTGATAATAAAAGATAGATAAACTGAGACTGTGGCTGTACTAATAAGAAAGGATAAGGGTTTTTTGCCTTTGCAGCCCCAGTCCTCTCTCACTGACCTCGGTGGACCACTTGGAGCCAACAGGCAAATCATAATTAGGTGGAAAGAATTTGTTTAGCCTGTTCTTTCAATTCCCTAAAAACGTCAAGGAAGAGGCAGTGCTCTCAAGTAGATCGTTTAGTGCCTCATTTGCAGATTGCTGTCGCTCTTTTTGCCTTTTTTTTGCCTTTTTCCCCCCCCCCCCCCCTTTTTTTTTTTTTTCTTCCCCCTTCAAATTCTACCGGATTTCTGAGACGGGGACCAGACTCTCCACCGGTGACCTCCTCACACAATGTCACGCAGTTCCCAGAAGCGCGAGATGCCAGTTCAGTACTGGTTCCCCTCCCGGTGCGGCCAGCGAAGGGCTCTGCTCTCGTCGCTGCGTCCGTGCTGCTCTTTGAACAGGTCATTAGGAATTCCACGACCCAGGAGCTGACATACACCATCTCCGTGACCTTTTTACTTTTTCCTGAGACATAAATCGTGAAGCTTGAATCTTCGTCTAGACCTAACTTTCCCACGTGGCCAAGCAGGCTCCATTTATTCAGACTTTTAGAGGCTAAAGCAAGCGTATCAGCCTCAGGCTATGAAACGGAAGGAGCATTACAAAAATATGAAAATAAAATGTTCCATTAAAAAAATAATTTCATCGCAACTCAAACCTATTCCCTGTTTCCAGTTGGGCCTAAGATGATAATGTTTAATTTGCACACTGCTCTGCTGAACGCAAAACTTTCATTAATGATGTGCTTTTGGTTTTTACAATGATCATAACAGATGGATTTATAGACCTAAACTAGGAACCAAATTCTAATAATGACGCCACTTAATATACACCTCAACTTCGGACAACTTAATACATACTTTGAAAGCAGGAGTCCCCAAAATAATACGTTTATATCTCAACTTCAGTTGCCCGTATGCGCTCCCTCGCTAGCTGCACATTGTGTCGTCCTGACAGTTAAAGCTGTTCTGCAGATTTTATTTCTTTACTCCATTTTGGAGAAGAATGCTGAAATTATGAAAGAAACTAACGGCCAAGATGATCCTAGGACACTCGTAATAAATACCAGAAAAAGATTTTAAAGCGTTTTCTCTGATTCTTTGGAAAAAACCTGTGGAGTTCACGAGCTGCAAGTCTACGCTTACCTATAAATGGCCATACACATAGAATCATAGAATCACTTGGGTTGGAAGAGACCTTCAAGATCATCGAGTCCAACCATAAACCTCCACTGCCAAACCCACCCCTAACCCATGTCCCTCAGCACCACGTCTGCCCGGCTTTTAAATACCTCCAGGGATGGCGATTCCACCACCTCCCTGGGCAGCCTGTTCCAATGCCTGAGAACCCTTTCCGTAAAGAAGTTTTTCCTAATATCCAACCTAAACCTCCCCTGGCACAACTTGAGGCCATTTCCTCTTGTCCATACACACATCCGTGTGCACAGACACACACAAGGTATTTGTAAGATATCCCACATTTATTCTTCATCAGGTTGAACCTCCAGGAATTAAATGAACTTTTAAATAACCCTCATAACGTGTTCTGTCCCAGAACAGCTTTTGCTGACGTGTTTTGCCAAAGACGACACCACCAAGAGTCAGGAATTGGCAAGAGAGGGGGGTATGGAACACAGTTCTCCCCATGGCCAGGGATGGCCACGTGGGAAGAAGTGACACGGGAGCTTCCGAAGCGGAATCAATATACGTCTTTCAGCGACGTTTAGTGTTGCTTCCAAGCTACAGACGTTTTTACTGTATTGCAAGGCCAGCAAGAGCTTCCAGTCTCGTCAGCCAGAAACTAGAGATCCCTGTTGTCATGAAGAATAATTTGACTGATACACCTATACGCACACACGCACAAATATATATAAAAATACATACATACACTCAAAGAAACTAAGCAGGAAAAGGCCAATGAATTCGGTGTTTCTATTCACAGGAATATTGATAATGGATTTTCACAGTTTACAATAATTACTTTTGCTTTTAAAATCCCCCAAAGAAACAGCCCCCCAGAAGGCTCATTTTCTGGTATCCTCCCTTAATATATTCCTCTAGCTCCATGATTACCTAACAAGACACAGTACTATTGATCTCGTATGCTTGGTTGAGTCGTAGATTATGATGTACTGAAAAAAAATTCTGCTTCTGAGACATTTTGCTTTATCCCGGAAAACACTTCACAAGCCAAACACATTGATTCACATTGTAATAGAAGAGAAATGGGGACTTGACTTCTTTTTGTTTTCTTCTTTCAAGAGACAATATGCCAGTCTCTTGGACTCTCCAATAGTACAGTTCAGGTGAAAAATACCTTCTTGAAGGAATTCAGCCCTTCGTTATCTATTTTTATTACTCCTAGACTATAATAATCAAAAAATACGAGCAGGAATTAATTTTCACTGAAAAAAAACCCCCAAAACAAAAAACTCAACCACAACAAAACCCCAAAAAACAACACAAGCCAACAAAAAAAGCCACATTCACTTGACAACCTTCCAAAGGAATTCTTTGGATTCAGGAATACTGTGGACCTCAGTCTCCCTGAAGCATGAGGTCTCACCTGATCACTGCTATCGACAATAATCCTTTCACAGATAAATCACCCATTTCATCCTACATTCAGATTTCAAAACTTCTCATATTTTAATACTCTACAATACGAGAAGACCAACACATATTTCATCTTATGTTCTCAAAATCAAGAACACAATATACTTGAAATACACTAAAAAAAAAAAACGCATTTTGTTTCAGATTCATTATTTCATGGATAAGATATTCCTAAACATCAGAATATATATTTATAAATAAAAAAAAATGGATGAATTAACTTGATTTTAGCTCCTGAAGCATTCAAACATAAAAAAAAATACACCGCTTTCATTATACATAATAAAGTTCAGTGATGAGGAGATAATTAGGAGTCTATGCAAATCACTACAAGTTTGACACACATGCATCAACTCGGGCAGAGCTGAAGGGCTAATTCCGCGTACGCGGCAAGCAAACCTCTTCTCCTGCTTGGAGGACGCTCACGTTATGGATATTGCTGAATGAAGCGGGGGATTGCAGAGCGAACCGAGGAAACTGGGAATCGGGTTCTTCAACCTGACGCAGACCACAGCCCCGAAGTGTCAATCAGTGCTGCTCCTCAGAACAAACCCATACGGATGGCAGCACGAGAGGGGTACGTATGGATTAAATGTTCCGAGTGTTCCTCCTTATCTGCACTCACCTCTGCGTTTGGGGGTTTTAAACAACAACAACAAAACAAAACACCACAAAACAACCACAACAACAACAAAAAACCAAACCAAAAAACCAACAGAAAATCACTCCCTAAACCCTCTAAACTACTTTTTGCAAGTGTGGGTTTTTTTCTACATCCTAATAATTTAACTCTGTGATAACAGAATATAAAATAAAATATCTTTCAAAAAGAGATTGGAGTTTTAAGCATTTATTGCGTTATGGTTGCAATCTTAACAAACAATCTGTTCTCTTTCTAACAACTTCCAAAAGGAAGTATTTCTAACATAATAATATCTCCTTTACCAATATATACTTCTCGATGTCCCAGACTATCCATCATTAACCTCTGGGATGTTTCCACTGGGCTCTCAACCCTCCCAACAAAATCACTCTGCTTTTAACCATTCGTTTTAACCTTTTGTTCCGTAATTTATGCTCTCCTACTCTGTCTCATCTTTCTGTGTAAATTGAACACGAGCCTTACATGGCAGCTTTCGTTTTCATTCCCACTATGAAAATGAAGATTCTGCTATTGGACAAGCCTCTAGGAAAACTCAGGGGACATTCAAGCTGTGCTCAGAGGGGAAGTATCATGAATTAAGCTGTACTATACAAGGAAGAGGTAGTCACACAAATTCCTTTCATCTGTTAATTAGAAAAAACCACGTCTGATGATGAATTAGAGCAGTTGTATACTCATTAGGAGCCAGCAGTGAACTGATGGCCCAATGGAAATCAACAGCAAAATTTCAATTAGGCCATGAATTTACCTCATGCCTTTGCACCCTTCAAAATTCTCGGTAAACCGGATTTGCTTACAGACAATCCGAAGGAAATAAGCTCCCAAAGTCCAGTTGTGGCTGCTCCATCCCTGGAGGCGTCCAGGGCCGGGTTGGACGGGGCTTGGAGCAACCTGGTCTGGTGGGAGCGTCCCTGCCTGTGACAGGAGAGTGGGACGAGATGGGCTTCAAGGTCCCTTCCGAACCATTCTGGCATCTGACACTACCAACAGGGCACGGGGCACTGAAGAACTTTCCTGGTCCTTATACACAGAGGTGAACGTTATCCCTAATGAAAACTTCCTACATGGATACAATAGCAGGAATTATTTAAGGACGTTCTGCTTCCAAATGAGTTCTCATGTAGTGTTATTTTAAGACTCTGGATTTTGCATAGCAAAATGGAAGGGTTATCAGTATAAAGCACCTCTGAAAGGTGAAGAAAATGTATTTTCTTACAGGTAATAACAAAACTCAAGGTGATTCTAGGCATTACTGCTTTAGCTTTCTGGTTTTGAGACCAGAAAGCTTTAGCTTTTCTAAGCTCCATATACACTTGTTCAGCATTTATCAGAAAATAAGCATAGGCTTTTAACATCCACGTATTCAAGTACAGCCCCAGAAAACTTCCTTTTGTGTGCTTCAAAACACATGCTGAATAATGCTAATAAATAACACTCTGAACAAACTCCAGATCTCCTTGCACTTGGTACATCAGACTTTTCCTTGCACTAACTCCTTTCTATTCCGCCAGAAGCGCGCCGTTGTTCTTCAAAAAAGTATTTCCCCAACTGTTCTGCCTTTATTTCAAAAAGGAAAAGCTTCTTTCAGGAACGTAAGGTCTGAATATATTAAAAATGTCACATTGAATCTGTCGGCACTAGATATAGTTATCAGCAGTTTGAGGTGTGCGGTATATTCCCGGGAAGGACACCAGGATAGCCATCGAGAAAGGGGACTGTGTGTCAGGAATGCTGAAGGGTTAATCTACGTGAAATGCCAGGTGATAACAACTCTCACCCACAGTCAGCTTCTGGAACCCAATTTCACAGGATTGCAGGGTTTCCCAAGTACTTTAAAAGCAGCTGGAACTACAGCGATTTTGTAATTTCCTAAAATTTGGAGACAGCTGCCTACAACCCTGTCACCGAGCTTACAGCTCGTGGCACGTAGCTATCGGATTTGACCACGTCAAGATGCTTCATAATCTTGATCAGCTTTTCCCTGCCTGTAGGTTTATTCAGCTCCTTTCATTGCACTGTACAATAAAATCTTTGCAAAAGCTGGGTGATGTTATTTTACGCTATTTCCTCTCATCCCATTCAATTACCAACAGTCAAATCATATGACTTGACATAAATTTAACTAGTCAAATCGTTCATCGACAACTCCACCGCTTCAGCTAAATACATCAAAATGTTTAAGACAGCGTAGGAGTTCTCTTTTTTTCAGGCAGCGATATTTTGGGGGAAGGAGAGGCCTGTTGTCACCACGGTTAAACGGCGGGTATCTGAACCGCTCTATTTGTTCAGGGCGGGTGCCAGAGAGAGAGGAACGTGGGTGACGTGACCGCTCCGCACCCGTAACGCTCCCGGCGAAGCTGTAGCAGGAGGTTCTTGGTCCCAGCGGTTACGGGGGCCATGGCAGGTGCAAATGACCCAATGGATAACGGATCACTGAATGGAAAAAACGCAGAAACAAACCGGACACCAAAATTTTCCCAGCGGAAAATTTCAGGACTTGCCACATGTGACTTCTAGACACGCTCTTGCAGGAAAATGAGTAAAGGTATATGGATATTGGAATAATTAAATTCATTCTCTAACAGACAGCAGCGTGTTTTCCCTCTACTGTATTTTAGAACCGTTGGATTTTTTCAGCGCCATCGGTTGCGCTCTGAGAAGGCAACACCTCTGTGAATTATGCATCGCGTCCGGCAGGGACAGCGATGACACAAGCCATGCAGAGACGCACAGAACTTCCCATTATTTAAAAAAGAAAGGCTACCAAACCCACAAATCACTGTCAGGTAGAAAAAGCTTCAAGAATGGTTCTGGATACACCAGATAAACTTCTTTTAATTATACTTGCAACTTGTCATAATTTTGCGTGTTATGTATCTGAAATCGATGTACCTGCCACGAGGCATTAAGAGCTACATCCTCAGAGGGAACATCACAACGCTGAGCACTACATCACCTCATTCTTCAGTGAACCCACAGCATCTGGGGAGAGGGCCAGGCTGCTTCAAAACGTCAGGGAGACAGGCATCTCGGAAGGAAAGCTACAGAAGCCATTCGTTATATCCGTGCCGACACAGTAAATATAGCAACAGTAAATCTTCAGGAAATAAATGCATCCTAAGCTATGCTTCCCCAATGGCTTCAAGGCCATTTCAGGGATTATTTTTTTTGTTAGATACTGAAGGCATCGCATAGGAATGGAGAAAAATATGTAAATATGTCCTCGCTATCTTCTGTGGGACCAATGCAGTGATCTCAGAAAGTTTGCTGGGCCAGATAATCAAGGGGATGCTCATTTTGTGGTTCTGAATGGGACTCGGGCGCTCGCGTCTCACTCTGTCAACACTTGGGAAGCGCTGGGTAGGAACAGCAGCAAAGCTTTTAACACCTACCCAACTTTCTTGGCAAAACCCACGGACTCCTCCAGAAAGGAGCAGAAAGGAGACACGGGAAAGAATTGCTCAGGATGGGTAACCTGGCCACAGACACCTAAAAGAGAAGCTGCGCTGTGCAAGCGAGAAAGCTGCAAAAAGGAGGGAGCAAATCAAACTGCGCTAATCTCCACGCTGGGTCAACTAGACTATGACCAATATCCACGGTAGGGAATTCCAAGCCGGCTGGGAGATCTCTGCTCTGCTGTAACCGCGCTATAAACAGCCCCCCGAGGCCCCGTGCTTTCGTAGCCTCAAACACAGAATGCATAAGCAATAAAAATTCTAGGTAAACTAGGAACAGTAGCATAGCCACATCCCATTTTAGTACTTACGATTTAAATTCTGCCTTTCCAAAACAGCTACCTCAAATTTCAGCAGCGTAAGCAATACTTTGAGAATCCATTGTTTAGGCTGTATCAGCAGTTACGTTAGAAACATCAAGGAATACTAAATTATTGATTCTGAATTAATTTTACTCAAAAGAATGTGTGGCTATATTTTTTCTTTTTGTTTACTCCAAAGAAGGGCTTGAAAAGGACTGAGATGCAAAGGTGGAGGAAGGAATTCATCCGTGGATTTATTTACAAATAATTTTTGAACAAAAGAGCATGGTAGAAAGTAGTTGTCACAATAACATTCGCTGACATAGTCACCCACGTGAACTATAGCCTGTTTTCAGAAGTCGAGGAAGTCTGAAAGTTTTCAAACCTTTGGCCTAAACGTGACAAGTATTGCAACATTTCTTGCTTCTTGTTCAAGGAAATCTCACGGGAAAATAAACAGGAGAGAAGATAAGCTATTAAGCTGGGCCCCTGGTGCTGCTAGTTCTTTCATCAGGTCTTATATCTGTTAACCTTTCACAAATGTCAGTCTGAAAAGGAGGAGTTTCAACCACATCCCAGTGCCAAAAATTCCCCCGCTCTTTCTGCTAGACCCCAGGCTTCCAACAGAGCTGCATTCCCCCCGCCCAGAACTGGGAGAGGCAGGAGGAATGACCTGGACTCTGCTGTAGCTCCACTTCCCACAACACAAATCCAGGTTGCAAGCTGCTTTGTCTTTGCTGGTGAAATACCATAATTACTGTAATTGCAGGAGGAACAGTTTCCATTCAACGACAAGAGCAAAAAGTGTCACTTTGAATAACAGAAGTTCAATCTTCTCCTAAAAATCACTGTCGTCTTCTGCTGCCTCCCAAAATGTTCTTATTTTCTTCTATCTTCGCTACAACAAACTTAACAAAACTCCTATAAACCAGAAACTTTGCACATGCATTACGATGGACCTACTGCAGTTACTCTTTTGTTATTAGCGTAATTTATGAGTTCAGTTGAAATGCAGAGAGTCTACAAACATTCCCAGTAGTCATTACAAAGTCAAGATGGTTTTAAGGAGCTGTTAGTTCCCCACACTCGTTACTAGTTACCTGCTCTCAGAAACAGTCTGCCTCACTCACCAGTACGGATTTTCTAGCGTCTGTGGACTACAGTAAAATGACTACCACTTCCAATTAAGCTTCTATGCTCTCTATCCCTTCAGCAATAAAGGTAATTTTCTCTTCTTCTTTCGGGAACAGAAAAAACTAGTCGTGCTTAACGCCTTTCTGGAGTATCATGTCCATAGAAGCAAAATAGCATAGGTAACAACTAAACCACAATCCGCACATAAATGGGTCCCCGGTTCATAATTTGAGACAGAGGAGAAGAGAACATCAGATAACCAAAAAAACCCGCTGAAGAAGTTAGGAAGACAATGTAGGGAATCGCGCTGATTTGAAATGGAGATTTAAGACCTGACTGTTACCCTGGCCTACTACAGAGTTAATAGTGGGTGCGCGTGACTCCGTGCTATTCAATGCCTTAGAGCTAAAATAAAGATGTCTCGAAATTTCCTGAGCTCCAACTCCTCAGAACCTTACAGCTTTCATCCCAGTTTGAGGATTTTGTTTATTTCATGTGGATATCACCTGCTCGGAGTCGCTCTCAGAAAATAATATCCACCAGGAAATCATTCCTTGGGCAGCAATTTACCCTAATAACAGCTCTAGTTTGCACATTCTTTTTGCCGGTCGGGTTTCGCCGTGATGCTCGAGTGCTGCTGTACCGCGCGGAGCAGAGCTCACCTTGAGCACCCAGAAGGGGCTGAAATTGATTTTGTTGGTTATTACGACGGTGGCAGGAGCTGACCTCACGTCCAGCGCGGTGCAGAGTGTGATTTTTGCACACAGCGTTGACTTTGTCCTCGTTATGGGATTCTACTGCTTGGCAGGAATCAATGACGTTTGGAAATGGCATTCCTGTGCTACCACAAAAGCCAGACTGTGTGGTTTTATAACAAGGATAGTAATAGCGTCTCACTGCAGCTTACGCAACTAGATCTCAGCCTTCAACACCCCTGACTCCATGGAGTGACCTGGAATAGTCATCGCCCAGAAATTCCTATGTGTGTGGCAGCACATCCACGAGAATTCCAAAGGAAGTGACTGCAGCAGCTCAGGCAAATTTAGACAGCATATATAGGAAAATAAGGGTTCATCAGAGAAAGCGCCATTATCAGTCTTTCTTCCAGGTAGAAAAAACCGTGAATAGCGGTCAACCGCTCCAGCAAAGTGGAATAACCATTAAAAAAATAAATAAATCAAACATAAATTATTCTGGAACCGTAAAATTAAAGACCTACATTCCCAAAAGGTAATCTCCACCTCATCAAAATACTTCCCCCCCCCCTGCTTAAACTCATCAGAAAAAGTTAATCAAGAAACAAAAACATTCCTGTTTGACTAACGCACCGGGGAATCCCAGATTTGTAGCTAGCGCTGAGCGTACTTCAAACATCGAGAGTGTTAAATAGCTCCAAAGTTGATTACAATAGCCAAGCTAAATAAGCAGCGATGTCTAGGATGAGCCCTGTGCTTCCAAATGCCTCAATCCACTAGTTTATCCCAAGTACAGAAATTATTAATAAAAAACATTTGAAAATTATTTTTTGTCTGCTAACTATAACTACCTACACAATAACAACGCGCTCGGTTTAATATAACCATAATCTTACATTGTGCTATGTAATAGTATAAGTTGGGGGTTTTTGTTTGAACATTTAAACATTATATTCATTATAATTATATTATATTATAAACACAATATTCATTATACTGTTATTTTGTAGAATGGAAAAATACAGTCACTATTACAACATTCTCGGTATGATTTCAGACGGGAAAAACAAGTGATTTCTGCATATATATCTGGCCACCAACTATCTTGAAAAACACAACAAAGACTTCAATGCTGAACTATTTCGTACTTCTGGCTCTGGGCTTGTATTTGACGACGTGAAGAACTCCGTACCGCTCCCACACGCAGACAACAAAACAAGAACGTAGATTAAATACAGAAATCGAAGCTTTGCTTGGCTTAACTGGAACGTGCCGCGCCGCCAGCTACACCCACCTATTCCCAGGCCATTCCCACTCGGGACCTCCTGGAGCGGAACTCAAATTGCTCACGGGGCCTGGAGCACACCCTGAATTCCCAGCGCATCCTCGGTAGCGCAGTCGGTTGGGATAATCATAAGCTACCATCACCTCAGCACTACTAAAAATCACTATTTACTGGACACAAGTCCTACCCCTAACAAATGACAGCTCTCCCTAAAAAGTTTACCACCGAAAACTAATTTTTGTAAAAGAAGATGAAGCAAGTAGTCTGGCAAGCAGGCAAATCGGGGCAGAGAAGATAAGATTAATCTTAATAAGAGCGGGTTATGATAAAAGTGAACATAGTGCTTAACTTAGCAATTCCGAGATGTCTGTCGATCGGGAGACAAACAGCAGTCTGAGGCCAAGAGTCTTTTTTTTTAACACAGTGAGATAAATATCCATGTATTTGTATCCTAAATAAATGCAAGTGTTAGTAAATGTAGGTAATTCCCCCTCTCCTCAGAAACACTAGCAGCTTGCTTTAAATATCCCACGTGCCAGCGGTTCCTGAAGGATGACAAAGGAGAAAGAGGATGCAACGGCTTCCCAGCTCCGCTGAGAGCTTATATAGAGAAGACGCTGGGGTGTTAACTGGATCCAATTATACCTGGGAGATCTACCAGTTACATTTCGTAGGCTTTCTCAAAGCTGGACCGTTGCGGTTATTCTTACTTGCAGACATTGCCAGAATTTTGGCATGTTTAAAAACCTCCTGGCAGACATAGGCAGAACGAAAATATTCTTTTTAAATACAGCTTCAGACTTAATATAGCCTTTCCATTTTAGGGTCTCTCAGATTCAAATAATCTATAAACTAATAGTTAAGTAGGAATCTTACAGTTTTTTTAAGGTTCCTCATCTCTCACATGGTTCCAAAAACACATGTCTGATTTTTACTTTACGTCAGAAATTTGATGTACTGGTTATTCAATTAGCAAGTTCTCTCTTCTTACACATTAGCCATTAAATAGGTATCAGACTAAAATACATTTAATCAAATGGTTCGTGAAAATGGCCAAGCAGAATGTTTCTACACAGTTCACTGAGCAAAGAAGTGAAAAGGCAGGAGGAAAAAGATTTATCGAGTTGCACTTTTGATACAGAAATAATCGCCATAATACATACATGCATGGAGCTCAGTGCTGTGCTTCTGAATTTGTCTTCCCCCACAAGGACCTCCTCCACGTCTCGTTCCAGGTCACCTCTGAACCATTTTTATCAGGGCTGTACGACGGGGAGCTGAGTATGTTTAGTTACCATCCCTGGGATTTTACAGGGTTATTGCCATTATCAGATGGCTAAAACTAATAACGACCATTCATTTATAGTGTTCAAAATATTTTAAAAGATTTTTCTGGAAGAATATTCTGCCTGTAAGGAAATTCGTTGTGGCTCCTGTTCACGCTGTGCTCCAAGGATAGTTGTGAGATGGCTCCTTGGCCCAGCAGTTGTGTGTCCATGCTGCCCACACGCTTTTTCGCTTGGACCAGAAAGCGTCATTTCTCCGTGACCTTCGGGCATAAAGCATTCCACAAGGCTCTGGATCAAAAGAGGAACCTTCTCCCAATTAGATGCCAGCAAAATCCTTGAAATTGCAGCTATCGGCTACAGGAGTTTTCACCCCTCTTGATGCAGCAGTTCCCAGATTATCCCCCCCTCTTCCCTCAGCTGCGGAAACCGCCTCTGGCAGGCTCATAACCAACCCAAACCCCAAACCAACCTACTGGCCTCCTCTTCAACTCGCCAGCCATAGCCACGCCGCTACCGTGACACCACAAAGCATGCAGCAACCGCAGGAAGTTAACTCCGCGCCGACACAGAATTCCCGAGTTGCGGCCGAAGCCACGTCCTTCATTCGCCGGGGGCATCCACGGGTATTAAAAAATACCGCTAACCTAAACCAGCTCTAAAGAGCTGCCTTGTGCTTGTCAGATGCTCAGTCAATATTCCTTTCCGTTTCCAAAGGCGGCCCCTAACTCTTCTCCGCTCCCCCACGCTAAAGCCGGAGCGGGAGAAAGGTTTCGTCTCCCGCTGCCGGCCCGGGAAGGCGCTGCAGCTTGAGGAAAGGAGGAAAAGCAGGGAACAGGCCAGACTCCCACTCATTAACCCTGGACATTTATGCTTTGTCCCCACTAGGACTTTATAGTGAGAGTCCATCTTTGATTATTTATTTTTTTAAAAATAATCTTATTTTTAAACAGAAAACAAAAGATTGTTTCTAGGGAGTCTTTCCCAGGATACCCAGGACGTTTTAGTCTCTTGAACCGTGAAATACAACTATTCTTTTATGCAGTTCTAAAGACAAGAAATCGCTGCAGAAAGGTCGGGATCAGCTGGGGAAGGGAAAACGGAGCTCGGGAGGTCAGTGAGGACGCGGGCGGTGGAATTTCAACCAGGATTTGCAGCCAACTGGTGCAACCTTTTCCAGCTGCTGGAGACCCCAGCCGCACGCTGCAGCAGAGGGGCTGGTTTCTTCCACCTCTGGTCCAACATCCTCAAGTTCCAACATTAGGGCTCTGCCCAAAACACTACGCCTAAGCCAGGGGGGACCCCTGGCATTACCTTTGGCCTGCTTTGGCTCTCACGTTTCCCATCTTTTGGTTTTTTTGGTTTGGTTTTGGGGTTTTGTTTTGGTTTGGGTTTTTTTAATATTATGTGGTTCCACAGGTCATTCCTCCAATGTTTACTTCTTACAAGAAGAGTAGGAGAAATGGATGTCGCTAGACCAGGTGTCCCGTCCTTCAGAGGTTAACTGTCCCAGGCATCTTCCTGTTCTTCATGTTTTGTAGACACAATTATTATTTTTAAACAGAGTCACTTCTTGGGTGCAATAACCCCATTCCCTAATTGGTTTGTAAAGAATACAGCTGCACGGATAATGCAGCAACTCATCGAATTAAGGAGAACCATATTTCTCCTGCCCTGTCTCTGAATCCTAGTTTACTGCAAGAGCTTTTTGGACTTAAGTGTGCCCAAACAACATATGAGATGTGTACAACTACTCAGATGGTAGGAAGAACATGAAGCTTTGATGGAGAACACTATACACCATTTTGGTAAACTGTAGGTTTTACACAGCTTGAATTAATAGATTTATTTCTTTGTTTTCCATTTCAAAAGCAGAGAACTGGCTCTTATTAAACGATCTTATTGGCTTCTCTGACATAAACACAATGGCAAGGATAAATGAACACTGAAGAAACTCAGCTGAATTCATATGGTTGGTAAATGTCATCACTTTGATTTATTCTTCGTTCTGTATATATTTTTTAATCCTCTCCTTAGAACCCATTTTGTTTCCATTTTCCACATTTGATTTTCATATCGAAACTTGCAAGGGAAAACAATTTGCCAGCTAAATGAGAATTTATGTGAAGTGCACGTCCTCGCCCAGGCTCCACGTACTTGAAGGGGTGCTTAGCCAGGAAAGAAGTTCCAGGATTGCAGGAGGAATGCCGATACATTTACTCTTAGGCATGAACAGCAACGTCTTGCTGAACAGGGGCCGTATTTCCTTTTAGACTTTTTAATTGTTCCGTTTCTAAAAGTTTTACCACAGCGCTGAGGATTTGGTTCCTCCCCTGTGCAATAGATTATAGGTTTTATGACTAACCATAACTTTATATTCACTGGCGTCAAGATATACAGTGCATCAATTTTCCTTCGTTTTTGTTTCTCAAACACTACGCACAAAGATAACACTATAAATATGTGACACGACTAAATGATGAAACAGCAGCTTCCTGCTGAAATTTTAAAGCGAGTTAGACATTGTTTTAGCTGAGGAAGCCATTTAGATACCAGCTGTTCCCACTGAAAAGATGTGGCAGCCATCAGCAGAAATAAGAAATGCTCTCTCTGTACATATTGAAATGAGTTTTATCTTCCTTTCCATTCTGTTTTGTGTTCCTGCTGGTGAAAAAGACAAAATTCATTTCACACTCATATTTCCTCGCAAGCATAAATGTTAAATGAGAGGAATCTATGTCCTTGCCTCCATACACACACTTAGGTAAGATCAAAACCGGGAGCCACAAAGCACATTACTTCTCCGCAGTATTAGTGAACAGTCTCGGAGCTGGAATTGAAGGTGAAAGGAGGAACTTGTGTGCATCTCCCTAGATTAATTTTCCGTATTTATTTGTTTGTAGGTGGCATTTATGTTTTATATCCTAATGAGAAGAAAACAACGGGTACGTGTCAGATACCACCGCGTGAAATCTCAGAATAAATATGATACTTTAGTGACACCTGAAAATGATCTTTCTTTCACTGTATCTTAGAATTAAGATTAGTATTAATCACCACAGTTACATCTTAGCAACTAGCCTACAGCTACTCAAATCTCCTAGCCTGAAAAACACCATAGACTATATATATGCCTAAACTTTTCACAGTGCTGTAAATGTTCAGAATACAATCTTCTAACGATGGTGACAAAATACACGTTGTGCTTTGCATCCAAAAAAGAGGTTATGAAGTTGACGAACTAACATCTGTCCCCAGAGACGGTATAAAAATCATTATATCATATTAAAGATTTTGCTTCTTTTGCCATAGGCAATCAATTCCAAAAATTTGATTAAAAAAGCATTGCATTAGCGTGGTATTCTCAAGCTGCTTCTTATTAACATTGTATTGTAGCATACTCTAATGACAACCGGTATCAGCTCTCATTATTCTAAATAAAGAGCATAGTCATTTTCTTCTTAATGACTGAAGTGAAATGTGTCCATAGGGACATTTGAGTTTACTCTCTCTTACAATGTAATGTTGTCATTATTAATACTTCTTGGAGACAACTTCTAGACTAAAGTTATCTTTGCAGAGTCACCAGATTTTAATTTTTAAGTACGTGTAGTCTCAGTCACATGCAGACTGTTAGACTCCTTCAAATACAAATAACACCAGCCATTCATACCATATACATTTAGTTCCTTGCAATGTTTTAGAGCGGCAATAAAACAATTCACATTATGATGCCTGCGACAAAAGGCGGTAAGAAAAAGTAGCAAATTAAATTTCACATCTCGCGAAGCAGGTAATTGCCACAAAACTCAGGTAAAAGAGAGATGATGTGATTTGTCCGTTGCTATGCTAACCGGCACGTCAAATAGAAAAGGAGGACTAGAACAAAAGTTGCTCAGTCTATAAAATGTGGGAAGGTAGGAACTTCCATTTTGGCCAGCGCTGAGGGCAGTGAAATCCTGAAAGAACTGGGATGCCTCTGCCGTGTATATACACCTCAGGAGAAACCGGCAGGCAAAGACAAATACATTTATTTTTCTACACGTTCAAAGCAATGCAAGAAGACCACCTCTGTCACCTCCGGGTAGTGACCCCAAATCTGGTTTCACAATATAACTCACACTCACCAAAGGAGCTGCCCCGAATTCCACCCACTTTCCAGCCAAAACTCCCACCCGTCTTTGTTGGGCTTGTTCTCTCCGAACCCGGTCACCGAGGGGCAGGCGCGTCGCTCGCATCCTAAGAGTTTGGTGTTGAAATTAACCGGCGATGTGGACTTTTTCCAAGGCACTTTAGAGCCAAAGGATGCCGAGAGATGTTTGGGGCCATAGGGGAGCGTTTAAAGGAGGTTGGCATTAAGCCCAATCGATTTCCAATCTAGACAGGTACCTGCCCAACGCCTCTGCATCCAAAATAAATCCCACCTTGCGCCTATTTCCATCTTGGGTATGTGACTAGCACTAAAAATCCCCTCACTATAAATTTTCATGAAATCAATGGTTGCTCAGGACGTCGGTAAACATCAGTTAGAAGCGTACGTTCAGGAACTTAAAGAGACTTAGGAGTCTGCCCCCTCCTTGGTTCTTATTCCTGCCCTTTGTTCGGAGCCGCTCGTCAACGTACGCGAGCGCAGAAGCTGGGTCTTCACGTGACAGGCTGCTGGTGCAGAGATGGGCTGCTCACAAGGACCACGCACCCAGGTACAAACAAAGAAAGGGCTAATGGCAGCCAAATTTCCAATTTCTCAGCCAGTTGCCTCTCTCTCTGCTAAGCCTCACGCCGTGTTTTAGGTCTTGGGCAGACAGAGGTTTGCACAAAGCGTCACCTCCAGAAGTCACCTCGGACGGTGGCTTTAGCGGTCTCCAGCTACCTCTCCCCATTTACCCACTTCCATTGCTGCTCTCATTCATCCCGACGGATGCGCACGAAGTCCGTCATTCTCTCTAGATCCTACATGCCTCACAGTATCTGTTACTGCCACCTCCTATAAAAACATCTTAGCTCACGTCCTTACGCGTTTTCTACCAAAATCCTGGCTTTCTAGGGGTCGTGACTCCTTTTGCTAGTATTTAAATTGAACAAAATCACGTATTCCCCGAGCAGCCAGGGAATTCTTTTGTGAAGAAAAGCGAGGGAGCTGTGGTTTGAACGCTGCGAGACAGCACTCCCTTGCTCCATCTTATCCCAAGTCTCCAGTAAGCTTCCTAGCGTGCTAATCGGCGCTTTATTTGCAGGCTTTGCTTACATCTTTAAGGCGTCTTTTGGGGGTTATTGTTGTGCTACTACTACAAGTCTAATTAAACTCAATGCACAGCTTTATAAAGCTCGACAACGTACGAAATACATCTACTCTATACACTTGAAAGGAAATGGAGTATGCACAAAATGGCCAAAAGTTGAGCTGGAAAGCAAAATAAAACATGTAAGGACTATACGGTAAACAAAAAGGGGTCATACGTTGCAAAAAGATGCTATGGAAAGCAGCGTGTTACATCTTCTGATGCTGGATTAAATGTACTTTATTATCAAATATTAGAGCTTTTAAGTATCTAAACCCTAACTAATCTGGGACTCGCTAGTGGAAAGAAAGCTCCTTTAAAGCCCTGAGCCCACAAGATTAATTTTGACTCTAGTTGAGTAAACGAGCGCACGCTCTCATCGACCGCCATGTTGCACCACTATAAAACACAAAAATTCCCTCTGGGTTTAGAGAAATGTCCACGAGGACATTTCTCCCCCACGGGAGAATTTCTCAGCCCATTTCTCACCCCATCCACGGGCTGGAAAGCTGCTGCGATTCACGGGACCGTGACGCTTGGCACCAAAAGATCCCAGGCTGAGGCTTTAGCCGCATCACGAGCCAGCGGGACGCACGCGGACGCAGCATTAGGCATCGCCTCTCTGAAGAGCCGCGCTCTAAATAGCTGCGGTATTTCTCAAGTTCATGTTAATTTGCAAAGCACGGCCACCAACTGACCAGCCAGCCAGCTGGAGAGCGATACACGTGGCGGCGATCACGGCCGAATTCTGAGATTTTTCTACTACTTTTACCGTGTCTGCAACGAGACTCTAATTTGGTTTTAATACAAACTAATTGAAAGTAATTTAATACCAATTGATTGTTAAGGGGATACATTTTGCAGTTTATCAAGTCTATAGAAATGCGGTATAATTAACTCAAAACTGCATAGGCAATAATGTAATTATAATCTCAACACCTTTAAAATTCCAAGCAATGTTTAAACAGTTAATTAAAAATTTAAGAGATAGTGCTGTATTGCATGTCTATAATGTTAATTGCTAAAAAATGCTAATCGATATTTGTTAAGTAAGCCAATTAATTGAGTAATCTAATTTTTAGCATCTCTGAAGCTAAATAAACACAGCTTCATAAATCTGACTTACAAACTATATAAATACCCAGATATTCATTTAAGATAAATTAATAGTCAATTACGTATTAAGCGATTGCATGTTATTTATTAGTTATAGACACAGGGCCAACTGGAAAGCAACCAGATTGAAGTGTTATTGTTTTACTGGTTTTCACCATGCTGTACAAATCCAAATCTCAGGCGACTGCTCTAACGTCCTACTTCTGAGTGCCTTGAGAGAAAGGGTCTTTCCTTCCTTCCGTTTGGTACGTTGGATGTGCAAGTACAAACTCGGAGCATCTTTTTTGTGACCTTTCAAAGCACGTTAACGCCGCTGAACTGAACTGATATTCCTTAAACTGAACAGACACAGTGGCCGCGTTTCCAAGGCTGCTGATGGCAGGGCAACCCTCGGCGTGCAGGAGCTCCCGGTGTTTCAACGTTTCACCTGAAAGACCCCGTTTTTCAGGTCCTCCTCACCACCAGAGAGCTCCAAGTTACACAAAGGAACCTTCCCCGCACAGCAATAGATTGCAAAAGCAAATTTCAAAATTTCTACTTTTCTACTCTGTGCTGTTAAATCTTCACTGTGGAAGAGAAAACATTCCTTTGTCATCTCTTTGCTTGCTATAAAGATAGGTTCCAAGATGGTAATTTATGAATTTGGGATCCTGCTGAGCACGCTGAAGGTTAGCACAAAGACAAACGTTTTAGATTTCAGAAGAGCAAACTTCAGTTCGCTCAGAGCTCAGCTGGGAAGGATTCCGTGGAAAGCTTCCGTGAAGGATAAAGTGCTGGGAGTTTTTCAAGAATGCTCTCCTGGAAGTCCATCTACAAGAAGGGCTTAAAGGAGGATCCAGGAAATTATAGGCACATCAGTCTTACTTCAGTCCCTAAGAAAGTTATGGAACGACTCTTCCTGGTGGCTATCACAAGTCAAAGGAAGTACATGATTGGGAAAAGCCAGCACAGATTCCCCAAGGGCAAATCATCAGGTGGTTGGGCTGGATGATAGTTGAGGTCCCTTCCAACCTGGTATTTTGTGATTCTATGAATGTAAAAAAGCTTTATCCTAAAGATGCTGTGAGGGTTGTAGCTCCTCTGCTGGGAGGACAGTCTGGGAGAGTTGGGGTTGCTCAGCCTGAAGAAGAGAAGGCTCCAGGGAGACCTTAAAGCCCCTTCCAGTACCTAAAGGGGGCCTACAGAAAAGATGGTGAGGGACTCTTTATCAAGGGGTGGAGCAACAGGATGATGGGGAAAAGTTTTACACTGAAAGAGGGGAGATTTAGGTGAGATATTAGAAAGAAATTCTTTACCACGTGTGTGTTGAGACACTGGCCCAGGTTGCCCAGAGAAGCTGTGGCTGCCCCATCCCTGGAGGTTCAAGGCCAGGTTGGACGGGGCTTGGAGCAACCTGGTCTGGTGGGAGTGTCCCTGCCCAGGGCAGGGGAGGTGGGCCGAGATGGGCTTTAAGGTCCCTTCCAACCCAAACCACTCTGATGCCATGATGGCTCCAAATGAGATACCAACTTGTTCTCACCAGTAAGCACTGGCAGCTGTTACTGACTGCTATTTTCACATATTTCCAATGAACCATGATTAAATTATTGAACTGTCTTGCTGTTTTGGTTTGGGTTCTTTGTTTTGTTTTGTCTTTTTTTCCCCTCTCATCACTAAATTCTGTGTTGGCAACACACGGAATACAGCCAAAATAACCTCTTTATCCGCTACCCCGATGAGGTATTTGCTCATTATACCCATGTCAGCTCTAGAATGGAAACTCCCCAGGGCAGAGACTCATCAGCTATGTCTGCAGTTCTCAGCATAACGTCACTATTTTCAGACAAGTTGGGTTTCTAAATAGCATTGCACAACTCGCTTCTAACGAATTTGACAAAGCAGCGCATCAGCACAAGAGGGAGTCAGGAGATATTTTGCTGGGATCAATTCTTAAATAAATACACTGTACAGGAGAAATAAAGAGCTGCACAGATAAAGATAGTGGCACAGTAAGAGGCGTCATTTTAATTCTGGATTTCAGTTTTCCTGTCTAGCCCCATTCATCATTCACTCGCTTCTCTTGAAGTTCAGTACTCAAGGATAGAAATTTATATCATCACAGCCTCTTCATGTAAACAATACAGATAAAATTGATGGGTCAAAGTGCACATGACGGCAAGGCTGACAAAGCTGCCACATTTACAATTTATTTAAAAGGAGACTAGAAAAAAACCCTTGTCTCTAGCCCTTGGGCTTGTTCCATAGGCAAGACAGTAAATAGATTACTGTAACATCTGGGCTTGCTGATTCCTTTTTTATTATTAATATTTATTTTAGAATTGCCCTCTAACGGCCAAGAGGTTAAAAAAATATCAGGAAGGGTGGGAAACGAAATGCGAAACAGAAGCGTGCCAAGGTGCAGCGTTTAACACCGTCCACAATCCAAGACATTTCAGCGCGTGTGCTGTCCCCATCGCGTCAGACCTATGGCTCTGCCTTTGACAGGCTTTTCCGAAACCCGTGTGACAGTTTTCACCGTAAGCAACACTGAAGGACAGGAACTTGATTCCGTCATTTCATGGTTGTCAGCTCTACAGACAGGAAGGTATATTTTAGGACAACACACTTTTCAGCAGCTGCTTGCATGAATAAGAACACACTTCCATCATTAGTCATTTAACCCATACAATGTGACAACAACATTTATTATAGAAGCTTGGAGATTCATGACAGTAGCAAGAATCCAGAATTGTTCTTTATATAATTTGCATGTGTTGAGCGCTTCAAGGAGACAATGTGTTTGAACATCAATAACATTTGTCTTCCTCCTACCCTAATTTACTAGGGAAAGAAGTGCTGAGACAGGATAACTTCCCAATGCTCCAGAACTTCGTGAGAAGCCACCACTGGGTCAATACCCCCCTGTGAATGCTACAGCCTGGCCCGCAGGTGACTCACGGTGCTACCTCCTCTAAAAAAGCGACGCCAAAACGGGCACTGATTTTAGCAGGCGCCTGAAAAATAATAACCAGCGGTCATCAAGATTTAACTAGTTTTATCTACGAGATGGGAACAGCTCTGATACTACACAAACTGCCCCTCATTCCAGCCTTCCCAAGTGCATCCTGGAGCAGGTACCACCCAGCCTTGCCCCAGCTCCTCGCTGAGGGCGCGCTCCCACGTCTAGCCGAGCCTCCTCCCGCGATCCTCCTCTTCCACAGCTGTTCAGAAGAGGAATGACTCAACTCGAAGTGCACACTGAAATCAAATTGCTTTGCTGAAGTCTCAATTCGGCGACATCAGATACATGAATATGCTGTTTGGGTTGATCCTGTAATATTAGAACGGCGCAGCTGAAAGAGGCTTTGATGGAGAAAGCCTGGAGTAAGAACTGAATGCCGCAGAATTAAGGGAGCAATTAACGTTTATGGGCTTGTCAGTATTTACCTTGCAGCTTCACAGCATTCATCGCGAGTCTCTGACAGCCTGAAAATACAGACCAAGCACTTGGAGATTCTCGCCTCTGACAGCCATCAGATACACTAATACCGCAAGCAGAATTTAATCCACTTAGATTGCTGGCACTTTCCAGACTACTAGCCATATAAATAAAGGGTAAGAAGATGGTTCAGCGCTGCACAGACAAACTCTCGGCTGGGTCTCAGAAACAGCATCTCCTTTTCACCCCCACGGCTCCTCCACGCATAATGCTCGCGCACGGGCAATCCATAGCTGGTTCGCCAAGCGTCTCCGGGAAGAGACTGCGTAAGGAACACCCCACCACACCAAGAATGGAAAAAACCCCACCCCAAAACCCACCGAGGGTACTCCGAACACAACCGGTTAACAAAGAGAAAAGCCTCAAGTCCACATCCGTACTGTCCCAGCCTGACATCGTCTGCTCACACCATGCAATTAGCTATGAGAAGACTTTTAAAGGCATAAAGGATACAATAATTAATATTCTTCCTTTAGAAGTCAATTGCTACCTAAAACTCAGCTGTGCCTGTGAGCACCAACCAGTGCCAAAGCTCTGATAAATGTATGTTCCGTCTCCCACAATTCGGAATACAGGGGTAAGCCTGCAAACACAGCACAGCGCTTGCCGCGCGCTTCATGGCTTTCGGTCTCTTTCTTTGTTTTCCAACCAGTTATGCCAGAGATGCTTCAGGCCCACCAGAATTTTCCCAACATCCGAGGCACAACAATGACAATATTTAACGCGGAATAAACACTGCTCTTTTCCTTCCCCTCTCCATTCCTTAAGTGAAGTGAAAACCAAAGCGCTGTTTTTCTGTTATTGTGTATAGATGAACAAGGACTGGTTCCAGCCAATTCCAGCTGCGGTCCCGGGGGATTTCCTTCTCCATCCCACGGGTAAAGCAGGAAGAGCAAGTAGCTGATGAGAAACAAATACCTAGTTTCCAAGCCTCCGAACTTCTCCAAAGGGTACGCAGGAGAATCCCACGTATATTTTGCACATAAACCAGCACAGCGAATAGCTGCATTCACAGAAAATTGAAGCCTCTTCTTTTTTTTTTTTTTTTTACAGCATAAAAAAAGTTGAACTGGCTTTCTAATTTTTTTCCGATTTTTTTTTTTTAATGGCTTTTTACAGCACAATAATTCCCATCCGACGTGTCTCCCGAGATAAGAGATCTCTAGCTACAGAGAGCTTCACGAAATATTACACTGCCACTCACAGACAAGCAGCAGGAGTTTTGGCCGTGCAGGTGACAAGGCCATTTGCAATTTGTATGTCACGCTTTGTCCCTCCAAAGAACATACTTAAAGCCGACGACTGAGAACACCTCAGCAGAGACTCCTCAGAAACCCATCCCTGCAGAACACCGTGCCGCTACCGAGGAGCGCAGCCCGAGGACAACAGACGCAAACACAGGAGCTGGGAAACTCACGCTCCCTTATCCCGGCCGCCGCTAGCCCACCCGAGAGCCACGTCGGCCACCACCGCGGCCTCAAGACCTGAGGTAACGGTACGCAGCAGGCTACGTGAAGAAGGGACAATCTACTGGACTCCAAAGAGCATTAAGAGAGCCTGCACTTCACTCTTGTGAAGACACCCAGCGACTACTTTTCACTGGTTTTAGGACTTCAGGACCTACATTAGGTGTCAGGAAGAAATACCTCACCCTGGGGTGGTGAGCCCCTGGCTGGGGTGTCCCAGAGCAGCTGTGGCTGCCCCATCCCTGGAGGTTCAAGGCCAGGTTGGACGGGGCTTGGAGCAACCTGGTCTGGTGGGAGTGTCCCTGCCCAGGGCAGGGGGTGGCACTGGATGATCTTTAAGGTCCCTTCCAACCCAACCCATCCTACAAATCTTTGATAAGTGGGCTGATGGTCCATTCCCCACCATGCCTTCGCAGTTCTGCTTCAGAGGCGGGATCTGAACTGAGGGTCCTGTGCCCCAAAATGGGGCACATCTCCCTTTTTCTGGAAACCCCTTCCAACCTTCGTTGGACTGCTGCCAAACGAAGGCCTGCAAGACCAGGCTGCCTTTCAAAATCTCCCCTGCCATGTGTATTTAAAAATAGCTCACTGAGGTTTTTCATGCCTGTGACCATCACGTTAAAAAGTAATTTCAAAAATTCAAGGTTCTAGTGACTTATATATTGTCTTCTTTTAAGAAGGCGTAAGAAGAAACATTACAGAAACAGCTATGTAAATATATTTCATTTAATAAAAATGTAAATAAGATTCATAGAACAGACTTAGAAACCTTGAAATATTTATTTTAAATGAAAGGGATTAAGTCCTCAAGGTAAGATTTTTTTCTAAACTCATAGCTCTGGTATTGTAGGGCTATTGTGGTTTATTTTATTTATTAAAGGGACAGTTCTTGTAAGAAAAACACTTTAACCTACGCTAGTATACTTACTGCTAGTTTTTATACGCTTTTAAGGACTTTTGATTGTTGCCATCTTGGTCTGGATTCAAACCAGCACATTACAGAAGAAATGTTCAATATCTCATTACCAGTGTTTTCTAGCCTTAATTATTTCCCCAAATACATTTGTCCCTTTGCATCCATACTTGGTTTGGCTTGATAGCATATGACAATGAAAACCTGACTGAAGATGGAAAAAAAAAGTCTAAGTAACCATTATACAGATTTTACTTACAGGAAAACAAAGGAAGAAAACCAAAGTGTTATTTTGAACTTCTTTATCTCCAAAGGAGGAACAAATACTGATGATCTGAGCCCTTGATTTGCTGACAACCCACAGGAAAAGTTGCTCTACAACATCAGCAAAACTTAGAATGGCATAGTCATTGTAGTTTCAATGACGGGCCAAACCGTGAAACCGTATTTGTCCACTTCTGTCTACGAAACGAAGCTGGTGCTTCTAGGAAATCTACGTTGACTATATGAGGTTGTTTTTATGAATTCAGTTTTAATAATGCCATTTTAATATCACCACCTGACACGGAAGTCAACTGTGCCTCTAGCTAAAGCTTTATCCAGAAGACAGATTGGTATCTGCCTTCTAACGTCAAAGTTTCATTGAAGATTTAGAAAAAATAAAGGACTGCTAGGATAATTCTAAGAAACGGATGAGTGAGATTCTACACTACGGATAAACACACCTTGTGAAGATTTCTCAATTATAGCAAAGTTTTACTACTTTTTGTCCCTCTAAATATATTGTGGACAGATGCGAGTAAGCAGTGAGATATAATAATGAGGTCTGCCATAAACAAACACGCCAGATTTGTAATAACAGGTAATTAATGTCAACAAATGGGTGCACATTCATTAGGCTAAACCTAATGACCTTCATTTCCTAATTCTTACCAACCTGTTCAGATATGCGGCTGTAAAAAAACCCACCAAACTCCTTACGCAACAAACCCTTAAGATCAATACAGCATTTAGCTCAAAGCCACGGCAGCACGGCAAAGGCAGGAGCAACGTGCTGACGAACTCAAGTTTGGAAATCACTTTTGTAGCATTTCTCCTCACCAGTTTGGGTCCATTTCTAATAGAAACGGGTAAGCAAGGGGAGAGAGAATTGCAATCATCAATCCTAGAGAATAAAAAGACTTGAATCGGAACTTGAGGATCAGCAGGAGGGAGAACTAACGCTGCAACTTGGACGCTACGTTTCTCAGATGGTAATGAGAGACCTTGGAGACTTCAGGTACACGAAGCTTGAAGGCTGAGGCAAAAATAACCTGAAGCTTGCCATTAGCTGCACCGTCGTAAACTGCTGGGCATCGGAATCGGGGTTTCTGGAGTGGCTTTTAAAAAAAAAAAAAAGGGCACTTCTGAGACTGTATTATCACAAGCATTGTTTCCCCAGAACGGCACCGCAAGTAATTACACTTTTTACTCCAGATGCAATGCAAGCACAAAGACTGTAGTGGAAAACGCACAGAAGATTTAAAATATTTATAGCAGCGGTACCGTCTATATATATCATGATAGTCAAGTTAATGCTGGATTTTTAATTAGAAATAGTGCTTTCTGGAGAAGCATTTATTAGCTACAGGGAATTAAAAGTAATTATGAGCAGGTAGAGAAAAATTCAATAGAATGTTGAAACCCACAAATAACTACCGGTGCCCGAAGTCCCAGACTCCTTTGTGTCAAAAGCAGAAATTCAGTGGGTTTCAGGAGACAAATGTTTCAGGTAAATTTTTCTCCTGCTCCTCGTTTAGGTGACAGAAGGACAACTCAGCTCTTAAAATGCTGCATTGGGGTTGCACGGCAGGGTTTTGGTAGGGTGGCTTCATTGAGGAGTTGCTAGAAACTTCCCCCACGTCCGACAGAGCTGATGCCAGGCGGCTCCGAGAGGGACCCATCGCTGGCCAAGGCCAAGTCCATCAGCGACGGTGACAGCGCCTCTGGGATAACATGGTGAAGAAGGGGGAAAACCAACTGGGCAACAGCGGGAGAGAGGAGTGACAATGCGAGAGCAGCAGCTCCGCACACGCCATGGGCAGTGCAGGAGCGGGAGGCGGCGGATGCTGGAGACGCCAGAGCAGGGGTTCCCCTGCAGCGCGTTTCCCAGCTTCCTTCCTCAAGAGGATCAAGGAGATTGCTAATTTCTAAGGTTTTTGGTAAACGTTTGTACTGCGGTAAATTAGGATTACCTAGTTAATTGCAGTGCTCGTCTTCTTACGGCACAAGTAATTCAACCTGACTCGATTCAATTCAGAAAATACTACAGGTTACAGTAGGAACCTCTGCTGGGAGGACGGGCTGAGAGCTGGGGGGGTTCAGCCTGGAGAAGAGAAGGCTCCAGGGAGACCTTCCAGCCCCTGCCAGTCCCCAAAGGGGCTCCAGGAAAGCTGGGGAAGGACTTTCTACAAGAGCATGCAGTGATAGGACGAGGGGTAATGGCTTCAAACTGGAAGAGGGGGGATTTAGGTGAGATATTAGGATGAAATTCTTTACTGTGAGGGTGGGGAGCCCCTGGCCGGGGTTGCCCAGAGAAACTGTGGCTGCCCCATCCCTGGAGGTGTCCAGGGCCAGGTTGGACGGGGCTTGGAGCAACCTGGTCTGGTGGGAGTGTCCCTGCCCAGGGCAGGGGGCGGGACGAGATGGGCTTTAAGATCCCTTCCAACCCAAACCATTCTGGGTTCTATGAACCAATGCACAAACACTTTCAGTTCATTCACTCCAATTTTTCTGAGGGAATGTTTGCTCACTGGCTGCCTATCAGATTATGTTGAACTCAATATATGCAGCTCTTAGTCAATAAAGCCCATGGCTGCCTGTCACTGACACGGAACGGCACACGCCACACAGCCCGCCCCGTCCCCGTGTCACCTGTTTGGTGAAGTGGCAACCAACCGAGGGGACGATCCCAGCCAGACCCCCCGAGTGGATCACTCGTAAGCTCCCGCCGTTGCCGGGGCAGCTGCTGTCAGCGTTCCCAGCCGGCAGCAGCCGCAGGCGGCACTGGTAAGGGTCGCTTTGCGCCCGACGCTACGCCTGGCGCAGCCCCGGCACGCCGGGAAGCAAGGGCTCCAGCGGCGCGCTTCCGCTTCCCTCAGCTCTGCGCAGGTCTCGACAGCCTGCACCAGCCAAAACACCGGACCGCGCTCCAAGAAAAGCGTAATTCAGATTTATGAGAAGACATTTGGTATCCAATATAATTGATTAGCTACTGTAATGTGAACAGAACCTAATTTGTACTAATGAACCCTACGCATAATGCAGCAAAGCATTTAATAATATGGAGACCACAAAATGCCAAGCCAGATGTCATCGATGGCGATAACAATTTCCCCAGATGGCCGCGTTTCCTTCTGCTTTTTGCCGCCTTCAGGTTTGAGAAGATGGCATTTAACTCAGGAGATGGCTCTGCTATTCCGCGTCGATTAGTTGTGTGCCATCACAGCCCGCGTACTACACCCCGACACTATCCTATTACAGTTATTGTTATAGTATGGAAATGCTTGTCTGCTCTGGCAAATTTTGATAAATGTAACATCAGATTAAAAATAATACAACCATACGCGGGGAATCCAATCAAGATTGAAGCTAACCCATCTCTCTCTGCACCGTTTACAGAAGAAAACCAAGATTAAAACTCTGCAAGTTTTAAAACATTCAGTTGTGGAACTGGTATGGAAATGCAACAACACATGTACATTATACCAATAAAAACGTGCCTTAGTGTAGGGGGGGAAAAGCCTGTGTACTTTAAAAATTATTCCATTCATTCGCTTTTTTTTTTTTTAAACATAACGAGGACCGGTGATAAAATTAACAAACTGTGGATTCTTTCATGCCAAACAGTAATCAGCACGAGGGCTAGCTGTGCATTGCATACATTTGCAATAGCAATACTCCTTTCTATCCTATTTGTTAATATTACAAAGCCTTTTCCTAAATGTCAGGACGTACTGTAAAAGGACACGCAACTGCTCAAACTATAAAATGAAAAGCTGAAATTCAGCTTTATGTGCCAGAATGCAAACCTAGATTCAAGCCAGTAAGAGCCTGCAACGCAGATCAGTGCGGTTATTTTGGTGGGTCCATTACCAAACGCATTTAACTCGCTAAATTAATTATTTTTACAGAAGACAATCTGCACACATTCTTTCCTGTATATGCAATCAATCCTAGTGAAAATTATACAAAGTAGGTTGTAAATAGATCTTCTCCTGATTTTGCAGGCTTCACCAAATTATAAAACTAAAATGGAAAAGAAACTGTAGGAGGGGGTAGCAGATGAGGCACTGCTATTAATGAAGAAAAGACAAGGATTTAAATTGAGAAGGCATCTTGATGTTTTCTATGCAAGCTGAATAGGGGAACATAATAGGAAAATAAAACAGCTATCAGACAAGATAAATAGGAATACATCAACAGGGACTGTACAGAATTCGAATGGCGCAGCGAGAGAAGTGAAGTCTTTAGAAGAATATACTAAAATTTTTACTTTGCATTATAATGTCATCTCAGAAACAGATGGCAAAATGCCACTAGAACAGGAAGATGTCAAGAAATAATAGTGTCAGCAGCTATATAAAGAGCTAAAAGATGCTTCAGCCTACCTTGTATTTGTAAGGCCGTGCTCTACAAAGTCTTAAAATAATTTCATGTGTGCAAGCAAAGTAAGTCAAGACACCGGAGCCTCCTGCCTAGCCCACCAGTCACTTTTAGAAAGAGAACCTGGGTTCAGGATCCACCCAGATCCCAAAAACCAGCGTGTTTTTAACATTTTTATAAGGAAGCAATATTGTCATCGCTCGTTACAAACTAGACGCACTTCAATACATGCTTAGGGTAGCTTATTAAATTTGTTATGACTAATTAGGAATTGATGGGAAGAGGTAGTGGGGACTGATTTGGGAAAACGTGCGCTAAATGTGAAGGTCATCATTAATGTTATTCATAAATCCAGTGTGATCACTAATGAGTTGAAAACGAACTACAACGTGAGTCTAATAGCACATAAGGATTCAGAATGCTTTTTAAACAGACAATTTAGAGAGTGCCCTAAGTCTCAAAACATTAAAATGTCTTCCTTACATTCCTGGGTAAGCCCGGAATGTTTATTTTGCACGGAACAGCTTTTAGTACTGCGTACAGTGGAATTCACTCCCATTAAATGGGGAGAAGGAAGAAAGGAGATACGACAAACAAGGAAGGGAAAATGCGACGGCGCGCAGCGACATACGCCAAAGAAGTTGTGTTTATTTCGAGGACATTTTGTGGGAGGGCAGACTTTGGAGAAACTGAGGCAGGAAAGAGACAGAAGATGGAGAAGGGATGGAGGTTAAGTTCAGGTTAAGTTTAAAGGCTGATGCTGGGAGGCCTTGGGGACTAGAGATGAACCACCTCCTCCATTCTATAACCAGGGTAACTCTCCAAGAAATCCTGCGCGGCACAGGAGAAAGACTCAGATATACTCTAAGTAGACACATTTTTGGTTTTCTGCTTATTCTTCGTTGGTATTCTGCTTATTCGGTAACGCTGTTTCCGACTTCATCCAATCAAGAGCTCATCCCAGACTTTCTCAGAAATACTGATGTTGAGGCTTGAGCCGTCTTTAAAATTAACTGAGCCTATTGTATGACAAATCTCAGAGAAACCTGTTTTATATTAAGCCGCGCAGGCGACAGGTCCCTCCATTCTCAAGCTTTTATTACGTTGCTGGAGCTCTCGACAGGGGTCACAACAACCCCATGCAGCGCTACAGACGGGGGGCGGAGTGGCTCGAAAGCTGCCTGGCAGAAAAGGACCCTGGGGGTGTTGGTGGACAGCCGGCTGGGTATGAGCCAGCAGTGTGCTCAGGCGGCCAAGAAGGCCAACACCATCCTGGCCTGCATCAGGAATAGTGTGGTGAGCCGGACTAGGGAAGTGATCATCCCCCTGTACTCGGCACTGGTGAGGCCTCACCTCGAGTACTGTGTTCAGTTTTGGGCACCTCACTACAAGAAGGACATTGAGGTGTTGGAGCGTGTCCAGAGAAGGGCTACTAAGCTGGTGAGGGGTCTGGAGGACAAACCTTATGAGGAACGACTGAGGGATCTGGGGTTGTTTAGCCTGGAGAAGAGGAGGCTGAGGGGAGACCTTATCACCCTCTACAACTACCTGAAAGGAGGTTTTAGAGAGATGGGAGCTGACCTCTTCTCCCTGGTGACAAGTGATAGGACAAGAGGAAACGGGTTCAAGTTATGTCAGGGCAGGTTTAGATTGGATATTAGGAAATATTTTTTCACTGAAAGGGTTATTAAACATTGGAATAGGTTGCCCAGAGAGGTGGTGGATTCACCATCCCTGGAGGTGTTTAAGAAAAGGGTAGATGAGGTGCTTAGGGACATGGTTTAGAAGTGGGTGGGTGGTGGTTTGTTTTGGGTTGTGTGTTGTGTGTGGGGTTTTTTTTGTTTTTTTTTTCCTTCAGGGTAGGTTAACGGTTGGACTTGATGATCTTAAAGGTCCCTTCCAACCTCACTAATTCTATGATTCTATGACATGGGAGCACGCCTTTGACTGGCGGCCAGACGCCCCAAAGGTCAGTGTCACCGTACGGCCAAGGGCAACCCCAGCATCAGCCACAGCCATCTAAAACTCACCTCTGGGGGAAAACCAAAAAAGCTGCATTACTGCTAAGAATACAGCAAGGAAAAAAAAATAAATCAGACCAACAGTATAACAAATTCATGTTAGTTGTTAATATTTTGCCTTTTTTTTTTTTTGTATTTACAAATTCATGTATTTGTATTTAAAGTGGCTATGAATAATTCCCAGTTGTGTTGGGAAGGCAGGACGCCGCGAACTGCAGGGGAATCTGCCAAAATGAAGGTAGAAGTGGTATTTTGCTGACTTTAGCAGACGTAGTCAAACTCTCTGACTTAACCATTTTCCCATTTATGGTATGAGGATTGGTAGATCATTTGGGTAATAAAATACAGATTGTTGACTGGATCAGTAATTTTAAGGATATAGCACACGGAGAACATATATTTCAATTTATTCCCAAAGGCTGTAAAAGCAAGCATAAAGCAATCAGAAAGCAGGTAAAGAATGACTTTCATGGCAGGATAAATGAGTGATAATTAGGCAACAAAACATAAGGCATAAGTAGCTGGAAACCTTTGTTTCCTTGTTCCCTCGAGCTTTTTGGTTTGAAAATCCTGCTGACAATACTGAAGGAGTTTGGGTAAAGTAACTATTAGCAGTGAAACATTGCCAAAGCCAGTATGTTATATTTTGGCTATTTAAACCATTCATTACATCCAGTAATGACTCATCAAGGCTGCAAATAGCAGGGGGGAGATGAGAAGTTCCATCTACCAACACCATTCAATTCTCACATTGGACATGGAAAAACCAAATAGTGTTGTAAGGCAGAAAACTGAAGGCAGGTGGGTCCTGAAGCCCGTTGAGCATAAACACACAGCCCTTCTTCTAGCTGTCTCCGGGAATCGCAGACAGCTACCTGTTCCTCTCCTACCCCGTGCGTCATTCCCCGCGCCCGGCACGCTGCCCGTACAAGCGGAGGAGCACAGCTCTGGGGTACAAGACACAAAAACGGGGATGCTTCTGCCATCCCCACGTTCCCAGCCCTTCTCCACCTCAGCAGCCGGCTGACGGTCCATTCCCAACCCCGGACCATCCTCACCTCTGAGCGCGGGGTACCTGCAGAAACCTGCCTCCTCAGAACGACTTATCTACGGGTCATCAACAAGCTGACATTTATCCGTCCACACTGCCATCTTCCATTTTATTCTACATGCCAAGGCAAAACCAACTCTTTTGAGTTCAAGATCTTTAAATGTAAACTTCCCATTTAAAGCAAAGTTTCCACAGCAGGTCACGCGCTCCCATGTTCTACATTTCTAACAGTGATTAAAAAAAAAGGGAAAAAGTTCAAGTCGCTCCAGCAGATATTTGCAGTTCAGTCATGACCTAGAGAGAATTCAGGGAGACATTTAGACCCTTCGGGCAAGAGCTGGCATAGCAATGACGTATCTATCACACGTATACAGGGCTCCAGCAGCAGGGAGTCTTCTCCTAACGCCTGTGCTGAATGTATTCGTAGTGAATTCGTGTTCATCTGCACTAAGCGTATTCCCAACAAGTCCCGTTTGTTCCGGGGCTAACACCTTCTCCTGCTGTACCGAGGTCTCTTCTCCTCCCAGCAAGGAGGGGGCAGCAGCATCTGCTGGTCCAGCACGAGGCCAGTCTAAGGGAATGGGGCCTCCAAGAACGACGCGGTGGCTTTGCAGGTGGGCTCTCCTGGGCTATCCAACCTTCTACATCCCCTGGACTCGCCTACAACCCAGGGTCTCAGCTCCCCGTTACCTCAGGTCTGATTAATCTGATGCATCTTCTAAGAGTAAACCCAAAGACATGTTACTATACGACTTTTTTTTTTTTTTTAATTTTTTTCCAAGATTTGTTCTAAACTTTTGCAAACTGCTGCAGTCAGGCTAGTGGTTTTGGGTCACAGGTTTGAAGTAGATGCTACACTTGCTGTTTGCTGGTTACGTTCTTCTGTAGTCAACTCGATAGTCGCACTGAAAACCTTTGCTACCAAAGTACGCATGAAAGCAAACTTCTGCATCAGCTCTTTCAGAAGGATTCTTCCATTCAGCAGATAATTCTAGCTCGAGAGTTTCACTGCTATCTCAGATAAATTTTACTAAGTCTAAGACTTAGACTAATTTTACTAATATCCTTAAAGGCTGAAGTTATTTTCATTTTTTAAAATAAAAACTAATTCATTGTGGCATCCTGAACTATTCTGTTTGTGGTTGTTTTTTGTTTTTTTTTTAAAAAAAAAGAGAGGTAAAAAAAATAATTTACCAGAGTGTCTCTAGCAGTCAAGGCCACAAAGGTGAAAAACACAGAGACCTTTCATCTTGTAATTCAGCCAAGATGTGGTACAATATATTTAAGGTGTTGTAGCTGGACAGAGAAGGCATTTGAGGGAACAATAGCTTTTGAAAAAGTAATTTGCACTGTATTTCACAATCTAATGAAGACATTTATTTGTGTTGATGTCTTCAACACCACAGAACATGTCTTGCACATAATTGCATCCAACTCCTCCTCACCTTTTTTGTAATAACGGGCAATAATTTCTCCTACTGGTTTGTACGGGTTTATTTTGCCTCTGCAATCTGTAAATCTGTATCAAACAAACCAAATTAGAAATGCTTGCATCATTACTATCAAGACACCGGGCAAATCAACTTTGAAGGATGTTTTATTCAAGGTAGGCTTGACCTCTTCCTGCTCTGCCACCAGTCAGACACTAAGTCAGCACAGCTGGAGAAACTGAGGACGTGGTTTCCTCTACGAGAGAGAAAAAAGAATGTCCCGGCAGGACCGTCACGGCTGCACGACAGTGACTGTCTTTCCCTACGCAACATTATCTACCAAGTCACAAATTTGGCAAGGCACGTATATGAAATTGTTTCATATTGGCATCTCTGATGGGTCGCCTGCTTACGTATAATTCGTTATTGCTAATGACCACTCTAAGACCCTACAAAACCGCAAACTTCACATTTTTAGTGTGATTCCTTCATACGTTCGGCTTTATGAATGACTGACAGCTCATTTCAGAGCAGCTGAATTTGAAAACTTCTCAGCATCGGGCAAGATTCTGCACCACCTTGCACGGCTTCAGTGTGCCAGGTGGAAAAAACAGAAACAAACCAAAACTTGATTTGTATCTCTGTTTCCTTCTGTCATAGAGGAGTTGTGTCAGCATGTTTCACGCTCCTGCTAAGGTCTTTTAATGCCACATAATTGTCTCAACCAAATTATCCGAGTTCCCCTCAAAGCGCTGCCCACCTACCCTCGTGGGTTCGTAGGTGTCCCATCAAAGCTACATCTCCTCCTAACTTGGAGCGGTTACTGCGCAGAGACCCCACTTACTGTTCTTGGATGTCCACAAGAGCAAGAGAGACAACAGCTTCTCTAACTACTTGTTATCTAGGAGGGTGTTGAATAAGTCAAGGAGGGACGTCGAGCCAGGGACAGCCAAAACCCCCATGGGTCTTGCTAAATCCATTTAACACCAAGGATGGGACCACTGAATTACCAAGAGTCTAAATAAATTAAGTAACACTCAGAGGAGCAAAACCTGAAAAAAAGGGAGGCAAGAGACAAAGAAGATACTATCCACATTAGTGGCCAATTATTAACCTACACACAAAGGAATGAGAACAAGAAATACAGGGGGAAAGTCCGAATTGGGAGAGTAGCTCAATCCGTTGAGACAGACACTAAGGGAATGACAGGACCTGTGTGAGGAAATCGGAGGAGGCGGCCAGAGTAAACTGGTACAAGACCACAGAAACCAGCAATATGAGGGAGGTGCTGGTTTAAATAGAGTGATTCTTAGAAGGAAGAGGAGTAGAAAGTACAGGCTAGAATGCATGCATAATTATCAGTTTCCTCTGATATCAGTATGAGAATTATAACTAAGCTTCCCTTCCGCTTTTACTTTAAGGAACATCTTTTTCACTGAAATTTGGAAACGTAAGGTGGAGCTGTAAGCAGGCTGTGTGCCTAGCATATGGTATTTAATCATCCCATCTTCTGACATTGTAAACTTCATTATATCACCATATAATCTTGTCTGGTGTCACTGCGTATTACAGCTTCTTCTCTCAATAAAAGAGTTGTCTAAGCCAACACTGCACGAACAGTCTTCATGAATTTATGCTGACTAGCCCAAAATGAGCTACGGGTGTTCCTTGTTCCCTTCTTAATTATCCACGGTGCTGCACTAAAACATCTCCAGCCTGCTGATGCTTCCAGTATTTCCTAGCAGCACACCGAGACGACTTCGGCGCTCTCCCTGCACATTTACTCTAATCCTTTTTAAATGATACAATTATTTCAATTTCTCAAACTTTACTAATTGAATAGATCCTATCCCTTCTGTTACATATCTCTGTAAATTTTCCAGAAAGAAGATTCTTCTTCTTCACAAGAGATTTCGCATGGAAATAGGCTTTTGGAATTACTCACTGCTTGATGGACAGTCTTTGCCACAAAACATACGTGCCAGTTACCACACACTCGCCTGGAATATAACAGGACTTGACACTACAGTAGCTTCTCAGAAGATAATGTCCAAAACTTCAAATACGACAACACCCAGTAGAAACAATCAATGAGAACAGAACTCCATGAACAGAACAACTGCTCCCAACAGTGACTTGCTCTCCTTAGACCCCTAGTGCTCTCATCTGTGTCCGAGTTGTTTTGCACAGTGTATCCACATCTACGACATCTATTTCCATTAAAAAGTTAGATCTACTTGATCTTCTCTAGACCAACCCAGTCTAACTTTGAGGCCAGCCTTGTTCCCATGGGCCGGTTGGCCTAAGACAACATTCAAAAGCACCTTACAGCGAGAATTATTCTGCTATACCAGATAAAATAAATAAAAGTCACCGTTTCCACTTCTATAAATAAAACATTGATGCTGTATATTAATCTTACCTTATAATATCAGTGTTAAAAAGGCCTTGGAGCCCATTCAGTCACTGTTGAACATTGCAAATCGAACAACAATGTGTCAATCCATCTATTTTCATCATCATTATAATGATTTCTGAGTAAAGTGCATTTTAAGTTTAATTGTCACACAAAGCTATTTACCAGATTTTTTTTTTCCCCCCTTTGCTTATTCTCTAGAGAATACTGAAGGAACACATGAGAGCAAAACCAAAACAGATTCTAGATGAGTTAATTTACACGTAATATTTTCGTGGTGTTCTGCTAGATGAATTTAGCCTTAACACAGAAGTAGGAGAACTCATGCGCTCATGCAGTAAGGCACAGGGAATTACTTTTGACTAGGTCACCGCTATCCAAAAGAAAATAATTCCCAAGAGGAGTTTTTAATCTGTTGTCCATCACGTGTATTCTTGAAGTTTTAGCGTGTCATAAGAAACAGTGTAATAGATAATCACTGACTTGTAGCTCGTTCCGTCCCCAGCCCGCTGTAAATCATTGCTGAGAACAAGTAGTGAAACATATTTAGAAACACACGGATTATGGTATTGATCCTCCTCTCACATTGGATCACAAACATCTCGCTCTTCCACCTGGATAATCTTTTGATTTGAAATGTGCTTAAATCCACTTCTACGCGTTCCTTCGGTGACTTCACCGAAAGGCCAGAAAGAGTAAAAAAGCCTTGTTATTTCAATAATACCCCGGTACTGATTTTTCCACATTTATGCTGAATGTGACTAATTTACACAGAAAAAAATCAGTGAACACCGAAGTCGTGTAAACCCACCAGCAATACTACTGCTGTAGCACCCCTACAGCACCAGCTGTCTGTCAGCAACTGCAAATTACTTCAGTTCTTTCCAACTTTTTTCCACAGTTCCTCCCATTTCAAGCGAACCTGTCTGCACATCGGGACTGGAAAACACTTGGATTTCTCTGACAAATGACCTATAATAAAAATATATACACATATATAGATGTACATGTTTGGATAACAGTAAGTACATTGCACCTGAAATCAGGCCAGACTAGCAAAGAAAAGGGTTTGAAGGACACTATAAAATGCAGTATTGATGGTAAATGGAATAATAAGAAATTGCTGGGTCTAGCTAGTATTTACCTATGAATCTTAACAACAGGCAGCTGAACTACTGACTACAATGGGAAATGTAATGTTTAAGCTGGTGACAATACTAAAGAAATGGTGTCAGACACCACCAAACTTAAGACCTCCAAGAACCACCCTAGGCTAGTAAAAAATTATTTTTTGCAGACGATGTAAGATGGTCAAGTGTAGACTACAAACAAAAAGAAATACATATTAAAAAAAATATATATATACTGAAGAGTCAACATTGCTTTGCAAGAAGAAAAAGGGAATAAACCTTTTCAGGTTTTATCATTAAGGGAAGATATTAGTGAGATGCTGAATAACCTGTATTAGGATATTTGCTGTTCAACATATTCATAAATGATCAAGAAAAGAGTATACAATAATACGACAGAGCTTGCAAACTAAGAAATGATTCTGCTCTGTACATTAAATTACAACGTTATTTAAATTTTAGTGTTCTGGGTTTTTTAAAAAATTAGAAGTATGACTGTCACCTCACTGAAGATCTACAGGAAATATGTCTTCACAATAGAATGGCAGGGGAAAATTAACGTAAATAAACACTGTCTTAATTACTTTGTGAAGAACCAACTTCTAATTTTGCGTAAGAAGCCACGGGCCCTTAACGCATTGTGGAAAAAAGAATCAAGAGTCATCAACTCACAATTTTAGTGGCTGTCAGGATGTCACACATTATACTAGGAACTACTGGGAAAGGAACAGGGAATGAAACAGAAAGCGTCAGTAGGCTTCTAACCATGCTGTACCCCCATCTCCAGTACTGCCTCTGGCTTAGGCCAGCGCCACCAGAAAGACTACGGTGTAGAAAAGCAGAGTACAGAAGAATGCAGGACCATGAATTTGATCAGAGGAATGGAATGGATTTCATAGAAGGAAAACTACACGCGGTAATTTCGGAAAATAAGTGGCTGAGAAGAAATATGATAGAGGTCTATAAAACGATGAGTAGTATAGAGATAGTGAATAGGCAATGATTTTTCATTATTTGCCATTATTCAAGACATAAGTGGTATAAAATGAAATTATGAACAAGCAGTTCAAAACAACCATGAAGAAGGACTTTTTCTGCACAACTCATAATTAAATCATACAGCTCATTACCCTGGCATGATGCTTCTGCCAAGAGTATAAATTTTTTCAAAAGGAATTAGATAAATTCCTGGAGGGAATGTCCACCCTCAAAGCACTAGAAGCAACTACTCCATGTATTACTGGAGCCGAGGGAACATAACGACAAAGGCTGGACCTCCAGATACGTCTACACGTGTGTCCCGTCCTGTCATCTGCTGTTGTCCACCCCGGAGACACGCTGTGCGACCCCAGGGTTAACCCACTGATGTAGATCTTCTGTTCCTTCCCCTCAAGCAATCCCATGGTCTCATGGCAGGCCCTCAAGTCTCTTATCTTACAAAAAGTAGGATAGGGAAAGTACATGAGCCTTACAGTGACAACTGATTTCTGAGACTTAAACTTAGATCGTCCTACGTACGCAGAAAATACAATTTTTACTCAAGAGTTATGTCACCTTTCCAAAAACTACAGTGCTACCGACTTGCTAAGATACAGAAGTTTCTTCAACGGACTTAAGATGGCATCAAGTTGACAAGCAGTTTGAGATGTAACCCAAACCATTTTTAACATTTAAATGAAGTACCTTTGTATTAAATGCCTTAAGTACAATGGGATGTCTGTGGCAACCTGAATTAAATGTTTTGTAAAAACTAAAAAGGGGTTGCAGAGGTATGGAAAATCCCTACACTCTCTTTCATGTCACTGTACATAAAAACATACATTTTCCCTGATTTTTCAGTTTGCCCAGCAAAACCGAGAAACCTCTTCATCTGCAGAAATTAGCTGCCACTTGAGCAAATAAGCACTCGAAGACTTTGATTACTGAGATTACTGTGACTCCATCCCCCAGGTAAGGCAAACTGCAGTTCACCACTCCGGGTTCCCACATTAAGCTTGGTAGAGATAACTCTCCCAAAAAAGATTCCCTCAGCTCGTAGCGGAACCGTTCCCGTTCCGATGAAGGGTGCAGAACGGGACCATCTACGCGCTAACACGAGCAAACCCTACTCATACTACAAGGCGGCGAAATAACCTGCCACAGTTACAGAGCAGAAGCCTCAACTGCGGAGCCATCAATCTCAAGGCAAATCCAGCACAGGATGAAATTGGTGGCTGTATAACCAATAATATTTCACTCAGTTTTAGCTCCCGCCGCCACTACCGCACCGATAATCTCCTCCCGAAACATCAGCTGCAGGAATATCGTGCACCTAATGACGCGCTAGTGAATCACAAGTACATCAAATACAGGGGCTGTCACCCGCTGCCATCTGAATGAACAGGAAAGGGAAAAGAAACAGGATAGAAAAAAGAAACAAAAAGCATTTGCTTCCACGAGGTCTCTGGGTCTCTGCAGCACTTTCCTTTGGAGACATTTATTACGATGACCCATTTATTGATAGCAAATCTTGGGAGCGCAGGAAATGTAGATTAATTCTGGGAATTGTCTGCCTCAAGATTCCTTGTTCTATTTTCTCTCCCTTTCCCCCACGTTTCTGGTCAACTACTTTGGTGTTTCCGTCAATGACAAAAAGATTAAAGGAAACTAGAGGGCCTATTTTCCAAATTCGCTTTGATTCAAGATGATCGTAAGTACTCCAAGAAAAATCCACCAGATTGATTAATTAATGTTCTTATTCATTAACTGACTGATTGCCCCAACAAAGAGAAGATTTTTAGTATTGTCATGTAGTAATACTCCCTGCAGTCAGCCTGCTGTCGAGGAAACTCACCAAGATTAAGAAAATACGCGTAAAATACAGTTAACATCCACCCAAGAATAAGACTCAGATTAACAAAAAACCAACGATATCACTGATTCCCAACACACTATTTAATTCTATATTATCTAAGACTTTAAAAACAGCCTTTAACAGCTTTATTGCTTCTTCTGTTAGCTCAACGCTAGCAATATAATAAATTCACACGTGGTAAATTCAACGTGGGGTATTAAGTAAGAAAAGTGCATAGAAAGTCAAATTAGTCATTTAAAAATAATTTTAGATGCACTTTCATGATCAAATAATGCAGTATAAAACAAATATTTAAAACTTATCTTAAAACATAGCTACCCTGATAAGCGTAATTTGGAAATCTTTAATGAATTCACCTCAATTAGCCTTTAATTAAATAGCTCATTAAAAACTGATTTGAATACCGCTCAAGAAAAAAAATCCTTGTTCAACTGCTACGCTAGAATAGGAAGTCAATGAAGGTGAGGTTAAACCCCCAGCCTGAAAGTCATATTTGGTGCAGGGGAAAAAGCCCTCAACGTCTGACGCCGTCCAATACAAAGCAAACTAAACGCCTGACAGATAAGGCCTGGGAAAGGCAGGAGCTGGTTTGGCTTGGTTTAATTCTGCTCAGAAGGAAAACAGAACCGGTAATGAACTAATCCATCTTGACCACGTGTCGGCTGCCTTCAAAACTGCTTACTACCAACTCTGTTCTGGCCCAAACTTTTAGGAAAACAACGGTTAACGTTCGCTTGGCTTCTCAGCGGAAACACCACCTTACAAATTCGCACGCGCAGATGCACGGAGGCGTTTAACAGAGCAAACACACGGTCAAGAGGGCTTGGAAAACACGGCACACCGCTGAGCGGGCTCCTGCAGGAGTAGCGCTCCAGGAGCCATCCTGGCTTAAGGCTGCGGGGAAGGGAAGTTTAGCACAGAGGGACAATATTTTTTTTATTAAACTAATTGATCGGATCAGTGGAAAAAATTCCTCTAATTGCCTACCTTTCACTTTGGTTGATTTTGTGAACGATTTTTTCCTCTCTGACTTTCGTTTCAAATACAGCTGGAGGCTTTACACTGTCTCATATCAGGTTAACGTGAAAACCCTGGTTAGCTTTAAGTGGGACAGAATCAAGACCCAGAGAGAGGAACGCCAAAGAGCAGGGCCAGGAGGCAGGAAAGAGAAAAAGTAAAAACATAACTTGATGTGCTACTTTATTAGGTGCACAATGTGGAAGCAGGTTTTTATTTTTTATTTCCCCCCCCCCCCTTCACGGAGAAGGCAACTAATGCAAGGACAAGATTACGCCACGTTGGCACGGCCTTGTGCCGAGAATGATGTTTCGGTGCATTACCTGGAAGGGGTCACTGAACAGCTGGACTTGAAGTTGTCTAAATCTAAGCCACATTCTGTCATTCACGTACGTTGCAAAGTGTACGGAGCCAAAATAATTCTTTCTTCATCCACCGAAAAATAGCTTCGGAGCCCGTAAGCTCCTGCACGGTGGCTTTAGGCAGGGTCTTTACTTCCCTCTGTACGGCAATGCTCCTACGGAAAGGTCAGGAAGAGACTAGCCTCCCAACAAGAGTTGACAGCAATTCAAACTCCTCACGTGCGTGAAGCAGCAGCAGTGTTAGCGTATAAATCCGACACAACGCACGAGTAAACGCTAATAACATTATTGCAAATATTAATAATTAAAATCCAATAGAACAAGCATCTCAAGAATGCATAGGTACGTTACAAACACCACTAGTTCAGCCAAGACTAAAAATAACTTTGGAATTATTTTGTTTTGTTCCAGCCACGATTAACATGTACGGATAGACACTTTAAAACGTATTCCTATGGAAATAAGGGGTGACATTCCAGGCTCTATAAGCAATCGATAACTTTTAACCAACATGCGCTTTCTCCTCTGTAGAGCAGAATTCACAAGGGCTCTCGGAAGCACTCAGGGACTCGGGAAACAAATGTATTCTAGTAACTATCAAAGACCGTTAAGCATAAGCAGATCACCTCTGACTCAGAAAATCCAGGCATCCTGGCGGGCTCGTGAAAAAAGCTGAGGAAGTGCCGCTGCATTACTCTTCTATTGCTCCCTACAACACTCCTGATCCCTGCAGACTGATACCCTGGGCTCATTTGCCGTTTGGAATAGAAACAAATGCGAAATACTGTATTTGAGCAGAGACAAAAGTAACGGATTGACAACACGCGGTATTTCAAGAAGGCGAGTGCTACGCGGCAGACGAACCTGTCCTCTACGTGATGGGCTCTGCACGCTCCTTGCATCCACAGGAAAAATTCCGAAAACTCCAGCTCAGGGCTTAAGCAGGACTGTCTCAATCATACTGTGTTCCCATGAAGGACGCTTCCACACATGGCTCGTGCCATTTCGTTCCACAAAGAGCGACTGAAAAATCCTTCAAGGAAACACCTTCCTTAGACTCATAGGATGGGTTGGGTTGGAAGGAACCTTAAAGCTCATCTCATTCCAACCCCCTGCCCTTGGCAGGGACACTCCCCACTAGAGCAGGTTGCTCCAAGCCCCATCCAACCTGGCCTTGAACCTCCAGGGATGGGGCAGCCACAGCTTCTCTGGGCAACCTGGGCCAGGGGCTCCCCACCCTGACAAGAAATAATGCCGTCCTAATATCTCACCTGAATCTCCCCTCTTTCAGTTTAAAACCATTCCCCCTCGCCCTATGGCTCCACTCCTTGATCCAGAGTCCCTCCCCAGCTTTCCTGGAGCCCCTTTAGGAACTGGAAGAGGCTCTGAGGTCTCCCTGGAGCCTTCTCTTCTCCAGGCTGAACCCCCCCGGCTCTCCCAGCCTGTCCTCCCAGCAGAGGGGCTCCAGCTGTCCCAGAATCTCTGTGGCCACCTCTGGCCTCACTCCAGCAGCTCCGTGTCCTCCTGCTGTCGGGACCCCCAGAGCTGGACCCAGGATTCCAGGCGGGATCTCCCCCGAGCGGAGCAGAGGGGCAGATTCCCCCCCCGGCCCTGCTGCCCCCGCTGTGGGGATGCAGCCCAGGGGACAGGGGGGTTCTGGGCTGCCAGCGCACGGTGCCGGCTCGTGTCCAGCTTCTCATCCCCCAACAGCCCCAGTCCCTCTGCCCAGGGCTGCTCCAGCCATTCTCTGCCCAGCCAGGACTTGTGCTTGGGATTGCCATGACCCAGGTGCAGGACCTTCCCTTCCCTTCCCTTCTCGCCAAGGCCAAGACCAGCATAAACACTACATCCCACTGCTCACAAAATCCACCTCCCCCGTCCCTTCTTCCTCTCTTCTCCCTGCCCACTGCACCCAGGGAACATCCGAGGGCAGAAGCGCTCGCAGGTAGCGCCATTTCACAGCAACCAAACCTCTACGCTACAACAAATCTTGCAGAGTTCACTTTTTTTGGTCCCCCCTGAGGGTCTCATTACTTTAAAATACTTCATATATATTTGTTATTTTTCATCTTTTAAAAGACTTTCAGGTAGATACGTCAACAACTTACATTGGAAACAGGAAAGGAAGCGGATTGTTAATGTTAGAGAATTACCTGCCGGCTAGGTAGGCTCCACAGAATAAGATGTAAAATTCACACAAGAAATTCACAGTGCTCCCTCACGAGCCTGAGCTCAGTCACTCAGACACAGCCACACAGTTCTTTACCTCCTCATCACTTTGCAAATCACATTACCAGAAAAATCCCTGAAGCTTCATCAACAATGAAATGCTTTATAGAAAGTAACACAAAGCACAGGCCAGTCAAACTGATTCTTACGAATATTCGTTTTTCCAGTAATAAAAGTGCCCTTCTCTGAGTGCACGTCAGATAGAGGAGGCGGTTACATGACTGAGGAACATCACCACTGGCTACCATGAACATCTTCAAACTTGTGCATGTGCCTACTTAGTTATTTGAATTCGTATTTCATTCTACTTGCAATTCCAAAGAGCGGTAGTCAGCTGTGCTGGTAGCAAATCCACACCGAGGAGCTTTTTAACACAGACCCACACCACTCCCCCCCAAACCCACACTCACAACAATAAAAGGCTAAAGACATTGGGGAAAAAAAATAAAAATAAAAAAAAAAAATCACAGCACGGAAATCACTTTAAGCTGAAAATGGAGAAACAAAGGAATATTCTTGACTCTTCTATGCCACAGAACACGACCCAGCAATCTTATTTTGCAGCCGTAACAGTGAACGAGCAAGATGACAATCAAACTATCTGATAACGCAGAGAGAGGCATAGATCAATAACCAGACACTAAGGCAGAATCTATATTAACCTTAGGAACTGAGACAAAACCTCTATCTCCAGCTCTCCAAAAACAAATCTACAGGGGAAAAACAGGCAGAAAACACAGCAAGTTTCAATACCCTCAAATCTACCATCTCTTTCCTTTCCCTAATTCTGTACAATAATTACTGTTTTAAAATACTTTAAATCTGTAATTTGGTTTTCATTTATCGCACGCTCTTTCCATCCAACGCACTCAAATAAACACATCTGCTGCTCTGTTTACACAGCGGGACCGGTTGACTCCACAGCTTCCCCAAAAACCATCTTTTTCCGTCAGAGTTTTGTCCATGAGGATTTTGGATACTTCAACTTTGCGTTCGGGTGTTTTAAATCCTGAAGAGAAGGAGCAGCTTCTGCAAGGGCAAGAGGCTTTCACGACTGCGTTCCGCTGGTTTGCGAGCGAGCCCGTGGCCACAGCAGGAGCTGCTATGGGTGGGGGGGTTGGGGTGGGAGAATTGAGGCTGGAAGGTTGGAAAAATGAGGCAGAATGAAAAAGAAAAATGGGAAAATTCGGGAAAAAAGCCGACACTGAATCTCTTTGCTTTCTGTGGCTAGATTGTTACGGTTCTGGGTTACTCAACAGCCTGTACCTATTCAGCAGAACAAACCGGGGCAGGTCTCGCCCGCTCCCTTCTTTACAAGCCGGCTCCGCTTCGACGGAGAAGTTAACAAGGAGCAGTAAGACGGTCTAAGTAGGAGTTGTGCCCATCATTAAGAAAAAATACTGAGCATTTTAGGAAGAGACGTATAACCAGACTGGGAACTCACTAAAGGTTACGAGTTCTCCTGCGTTTTCTGATAATATACCACACGTACCGCTCAAAAAGTGACCCAAGTGACACAAAATATGATTTGACGGATAGAGGGGAACATAGAAGAAGTGTGCTCTGTGGTTTTCAGTCGCCCATTGCAGGAGAAGCCATGCATAATCTCCCTATTATCACCACTCTTTTCTGTTCAAAAAAAAAGGAAAAAAGCAGCCTTCCATTTGTGTCTGTTAAGGGCAAGATCCAAGAAGAGCGGGCTTCATTATTCCAACGCTATTTTAAAAATATCTTGAGAAATTTTGTACGTGCTTCTAGGTCCCTTTGCAAAGGGACTTCCTTCCCAAAACGCCACTAGAAGTGAACTGCGTTCCTCTGAGCAACTGTGAGGAACCGCTGCTCCGAGTCGTGCTCTTCCTTCAACTATTTCACAGCCAAATCCAAATGCGCCTCCACCAGCGGCTCCGAGGCGATGCTGGAGAGCCCCTTCCTTTTCTATTTCATTCTCTTTTTTCCTGTTATCCTACATACATACACTGAAAATACGTACCACTGTATACACACGTAACACTGAAAATAAAGCACCACATTCAAGCATTTCTGGCTGAATTTATTAGTGGAAGCGCTGAAATTTCCTGCTAATATCTTCCTTCCTAAACATTGCTCATCCACTGATTTTATTTTTCTTTTAACCATGTAATGCAGAAGAAAGATAAAGAAGCATCCAATGATTATAATTCCCCATGGTAATCCAAACTAATTAGCACCCACATAACCTGAAGTATAAAGTCGTCTCGTTGCGTGTGTTTGTGAAATTTCATTGGCCTGAGTGAAGGTGTGTTACTTATATTTGAGCTCAAAATTTGGTCCCATGTTTGGTTTTTTTTTTTTCAGAGCAGTGCAACTAAGCCGGTTTTTTATGAAGCTTCTATACATGAGGCAGTTGCCATTTTGTGAGGTGAAAAATCAATCGTGTGGAACAAAGAGAGGCCTGCACATTCTAGAGTTATTGAGGTTTTATACCCCCTCCTCTTTTCGACTTCTTTTGAAATTGCTCCCACTTGCATCATAATATTCTTCGCGACAGAAAAAATTATATTCCTTTTCCCCAAAGCTCTGTTTAGTAGTAAACACCTCCAACAGTTCTTCAGTTTGGAAGAAAAGACAGTGCCTAACTGACACATCTCGGTTAAAATATATCATGATCAAAGATTAAGTCCTCCTCGTGAAAAAAGCAGTTCTTTGTAAGATGCTTAAGAGGATAAAACTTTTTGTGTGACAGATGTCACAATAAACCAAAGTAAAACTGTAGGATCCAGGAAAAATATAACAGTCTTTTATTCTGGTAGTCACTGATGATAAATGGGAGGAGGAAAGGGAAATAACTTATATGCATTTATCTTGACACATCACTTTTGGTGCATACACCACTTAAAGCACTCCAAATTTAGAAAAAAAAAATAAAAGAAACTTATCAGGCCTGTATCAAATGGATTTGTCAGTGCTTAGTTGAGTTATATTACAAATTACTGCTGCATATTAACACGTCTCTTGAGATTTACTTGTGTATCTGCAAGCCTGGAGGAGTGAAATATTTCACTCGCAGCATCAATCAGCTCACGGCACACCAACAACGCTATTTTTGCTACACTTTACCGGCCCCAGCTTTCACTAACACTACACTGGTGCCAGGTTTCAGGTCATTTTGTGGATCATTCCCGTGCTCTCTTCTTCCCTTCTGCCTCCAGCAGGGACAGACCCTGCTCAGGAGAAGAGCAGGCTGAGGGGGACCTCATCAATGTTGACAAATCCTTAAAGGGAGGGGGCCAGGAGGAGGGGGCCAGGCTTTTTCCAGTGATACCCAGTGACAGGACAAGGGGCAATGGGTATAATATAGAAGAATAATATAGAAGTTCCATCTGAAGATGAGGAGGAACTTCTTTCCTTTGAGGGTGGCAGAGCCCTGGCACAGGCTGCCCAGAGAGGTGGTGGAGTCTCCGACTCTGGAGACATTCCAACCCGCCTGGACGCCATCCTGTGCCCCCTGCTGTAGGTGGCCCTGCTCTGGCAGGGGGTTGGACCAGATGATCTCCAGAGGTCCCTGCCAGCCCCTCACATTCTGGGATTCTATGCTCAGGGGAGTGAGAGACGCAAGGCTCGGCCAGGCACTTTTTGCATTTTCAAAGTCTGTCTTAAGAGAGTCCGGGGCTGAGACCGGGACTTAAGAGAGTCCGGGGCTGGTGACCAGACGGCCACCACCCGACGGCCCCCCGGACACATCCGGGTCCGGCACTCTGCCAGGCTTCAGGCACTCGGCTCCGCTCGCTCGTCGCGCAAGTGAAAACTTTAGACATCAGCTGACCAAGTCGACATCCAACGCACAGAATTTTAGTTACGCAAACGTTAGCCAAGTCCATACAGGTTATAATACCTGTGTGCAAACTAGGAAAAAAAAATTAATACTCATTTCCTAAACTATACGCTTTAAACCCTCTTTTATATATTTTAAGATTAGGGAAAAAAGTTCCAATAACAGCGAGAAAAGCGTACGATTCCGGCACAATACATTAGCAATGCTTCTGCCTGCCATTTTAAAGCCTAACTTCTTGTTTGCCTGCCTTTCAGTTTTGCAGAATGAAGTATTAAACTACTCTACTGGTATTTCTGTTCCTATAGTGGGAACTCCCAGCCTTCCCCCTGTTTTGCAGAGGGATGCAAGATGTTCTTTTATCAGGCAAAACATATCCCGAGCCTTCTCCTACATACATCCTCAAGAAAACGTGGCACCTTAAAAACACTCAACAGATTTGTCACCACCCAGCCCCTGAGAAGAAAGCAGTCTTCGTCCAAATAGCAAAAAAATTATAAAAATGGTAGTTTTTTGCCAGTATAGCAATGGTCCACACAGAAACACCGAAGGCAGAAGAAATACGCCGCTTCATTTACACACACAAATCACTGGAAGGAAGAACCTCGCAGAGCCCCTGCCGTACCCCCTCCCGGGGCCGACGCTTGCACGGAGGGTTTTTCCAGACAGCCCACAGCCTCTGCGGTGTCTGACTTCTTAAAATAAAAACTGCCTGGCACAGACCTGCCAAATTTCTGTAGCCAGCTCACAGCCAACCTGAGAGGTGCAAAGAAGGATCTTTTCTTGGCAAGACGCAAGGAAAACCTGTTCATTCACAAAGAACCACTAGGGTTTTGTGCCCTCTGCCTAGCACAGGCATAAACTGCATAACTAAACAATTCTTGGCGAAAGGAGTTTTTCCTCCAGCGGGATGAAACATTTAAAGCGACTTACTGCGTGAAGGCATATGTGAGCACAGCGAGGGAGAGAATCGGACCCTAACGCTTTAAACCGAACTCAAGGTAATAGGGTTTATTGCCACCGCAGCATCAGAGCATCTTCCACTCATCGCACCCGCATAACGTGATTTCCACTTTTGCATTTCACGACACAAACACAAGGGGAGTTTTCCCCTGGCTGAAGGGTACCTTTCTTCTCCACGTGCAGTAGCTACGTGTGCGCTGGAGGACTTCAGGAGGAACACTTAAGGAATGGGGGACAAGACGGGGCGTCTATGGGCAGAGGAACTCACCCACCAGGGATCAGCCAACGGCTGCGTTTCGGCTGGTGCCACTAGAGCACGGCAGCCCGCAGAGCATCCAGCTGGCCCTACACCAGCACAGCCAGCGCCAGCTGGAGACCTACACCAGACCCACAGGAGAAGGCTGCCGGCGACGGGGACTGACTCTCCAATGCCTCAGTGACTTGGTAATCTCACGAAAAAACGGTGCCGAACCAAAGCTCAGACCTCACAAAGTTTGCACTTTCTGCAACTGTGAAAAATACGCTTTTAGAGACAGCTCTATCAGAAATTGGAGCTTATTAGAGGAGACCTAGTAGCAGGTCTTAAAGGCCAGAAGCACGCTTGAAACCCCCACACCTGGAGAGCGGGAGAGAGGCGATGTTCATTTGCAGTCCTATTGACTGCAGCCTTTTAATTCATCTCGCTGTGACCAACTGGATGTGTTTATCTCTTGAAGTGCCTCCTCATTCCGAGCCCAAGGACGCGAGCCGCGAGCTTGTCAGGGACGGGGAAGACATCATTGATTAGCCTGAATAGCATCTGTTTTCCTACGAGACACCTCGTATCGTGTCATCCCCAGACGGGCAACATGCAAACAGATCCAAGTGAACCACAGATTTGAGGAAAAAATTAACTAGTCTCTACACTGAGATTCAGATCCTCAATCACAGTATAAGTATTAATAACATAACACCTCTAACCCGCGCCCAAAAATCTGTTGATCCACTACCGAAACGTGCACGCGTGTGGGTTGAAACACAGCCTGTATTTATCTACAGTTTAGGAGAAGAAACAAAAAAAAAAAATTGTCTGTCAATCTGAAGGGCAACTTTTCAAGAAGTAAGCATTTAACGAGAAGAATCAGCCGGTTTCTGCTAAAATTCTTGAAATTATCAATAGACAAGTCTGTCTGTGTTTAAGGACCCCAACCACGCAAAATACAACCAAACCCCTTTTGTCTTAGCGCACAATTCACCTTTTGAATATAAAACAAGGACTTTCCATTTTTCAGCAGTTGAACAGCTTTTTTTCCCACCTTGCATTGAGAGCTTTTCCTGTACTTTGAACGCCTCGAAACGCAGCTTTGGACAACTTCTCCTTTTGAGTGATTTACAGATATTTCATTTCCTGATAGGCATTATTCCTGGCGCTCATCTGAGGTGAGGCAAGGCAGGTACACAATAGCGTCTCTCTTTTCAAATATTGCTAGTGATTAACTGAAGGATTAGATTTCTGGTTCTGTAATGATTTCATTTAAAAAAATCTATTTGTACGTTCAGACCCCACGCTCAGGGAATGGTTTTACTTGCTAGGAAACAGATGTGGAAAGAAAACACTGACAACCCACTTTGGTAGTATTAATGGGGCACGTACAGAGTGGTTACATTCCTCAGGTACGGCTAAACTGCGTTTTTCACTGAATTCTATAGATCAGAAAATTAAAAATAAACACCACTTTGTGCTCTTTTCTATTCAGCCAAAGGTAGAGCAGCCTCAGAGCTCCCAGCCTTTGCCGAGCTGCTGCGAGGCAGGACTCTGTGGACCATTAAAGGTCTTTGCAGAAGCCACACTTCTGAGTTTCTCACACAAATTGGTCCAGGACAGTCTCCAGAATTATTCCACCCGCGCAGCAATATTTCATTGTCTTGTGTAGGACCTTCCAGAACATTCTTATCCCAACATGAGCAGAGAGTAAAGCAGAACACCACCTGGCCCCCAAGAAGCGTGCGAAGGGGCCTTCGTCAAGCCACAAGCCCACCAGAGACTCCATCCCCCAGTCTGGTTTCTGAGCAACACCTCCTTAGATTTGTTCTGCTTTTCCAGAAACCAACAATTTCAATTTAGCAACAGAAAAACTTCTCATCTTACTCTACAGTGACGTGTTTTTCAACATCTTACCTTTAACATCACCAGTTTCCCTCCACTCCTCCATGCAGCCTGGTTCACCTCTTCCATGCAATGAAAAGCACACGTGTAGCACCTAGAAAATTTAACAGAAAAATACAGTTCAGAGAATTTATAGTTTATGACGTTTTCTGACTGTGTGTGTAAGAAAGAGTAGGAGGATCTCCCTCAAACCTGGGACAACCTTACATAAATCAGGATGAGTTCCCCAAAATCCAAACTACATGAATTCACATTCCTAGGCAGGACCGCGATTCTGATTTGAAATATAACTGCTAACACGCAAAACTAGCTTTGCCCTTTGTTTGACATAACAATTACAAGATCTAATTATTTTCTTTTTAACAAATCAGAGTGCAACACAAACAAGGTTTAATAAACAAGAAGCAAATTTTTGAATCAGTGCACACTTTCCTTACTGAGATGGCTGCGATAACCATTACGTCAGGGATAATCCTGTTTACTCGGTTATGAGAGTTAGATGTAAATAACACAAAGCAACCGACAGACAGAAAAAAATACACTTTCTGCACAGAACATATATAAACTTATTTATGATATAAATAAATAAAACCCAGAAAGCAATCTTAGTGAATTATATACATACATAATATACGTAATGCGAAATGAAAAACATGAATCAACGTTTAATAAGCCTTAGATATCTTTTCACAAAACAGCTGACAACATTCCCCTCTCCCTTCCTCCGACAAAAGCATTAAGCTTCAAGTAAGTAAAATATTTTTGGACACTTGATGGTTTGATCAAAATCTCCTGAAAGGTTCTCGCGTGTCGCCTCCGTTTCCTGTACTTTACATCCAGCACAACAGCAAAAAAACCCCCACACTTCTGTTATTTCAGCTGGTAATAATTTAACAGCCTTGCTGTAAATTCTGTGAAAACTTTGAGAAACTATTCTTTCCTTCAGCGTGCCACAGCCGTCAACTGTCTTTTGTATTTGTCAAAGTCTCTCTTGTTTCTAATACTAAATAACAACAGTAATGTTATCATAGAGTCACGCAATAGTTAACGACCAAAATATATCTGAGTAAATAAGAAGCCAGCATAGTTTTTATCACGTTTAATCCCCGGCTTGCAAGTGCTAAGCACGATATTACCTACCAAATATGACTAATTTGGGCCCAGTCCAATAGGGAACGTCTCTGGGCTCTTGGACTAGGAAAACGGATCAGCTGGCTCAAACCAGGCCCACCGTATTCAGGCGCCCGTAGCGGCCCCAAGGGGCAGAGGAGACCGGGTACGAGAAGGGATAAAGTTCACGGAAATTCCGATTCACTGCCACCCAATGCCAGATCCCAAACGTCACGTCAAACAATTCCACTGCTGCTCCCCGCCGCGTGCAGAAGACAGAAAACATCACCTGACACGCTTCTGTCCTTACACACTTCTAAAATGAAGATCTGTGACCTAAAAATATTTATTAAATAGAATCATAGAATCACTTGGCTTGGAAGAGACCTTCA